>JBBPFP010628364.1:0-16280 GCA_037974795.1 Kaempferia galanga | reverse complement strand
AGCTGGGCGGGTAAGTGGACTGGGGGTCTCAAGAATTTTAGGCCAGCAGACCAAGATTTTATTCTTGTGTGCAACTGGCGACTTTCGACCCTACAGCCTATTGGAGCAAACTCCAGGCGATTTACCAGCTGATCCAGCCCGTGGGGGCGCGACGCACCACTTATCAAACTAATATAAAATGGATTAATTAATCAAATTAGTTTTATCAATTAATTGATATTTCCGATTCATATATAATAGTTAACTGCTATAGGGTAAACAATTGATTTCTTTTAAATTTTAAAAATCGGTTTAGAATGAAATAAATTTAAATAATTAAAATTTTAAATTAATCTAATTCAATATTGATTATATATATACCCGCCTCTGCCAATTCAGGAGAGGAGAAGTGCAAATGCATGGTCAAAGTCCGACTTGAACTCGGGGTTAACTGAGTTCGAGCCCATTACTGGCTCGAGGGTTTTTTAAGTGATTCAGTATTCTAATATTTAAAATAATAATACTTTAAATAAAAATGTCAGTTAACAGAAGTTCTCGTGCCTATAATTTTTTGTTAAGACTCTTTGTGATTAAAGAGTTGAAATTCCAATTCAATGGCCTTGAAAATGATGATGATGCTTGTATTTAGCCTTTGTCAGCCATTGGGTTCCGGCCGTTCATCGCATGCACCAAACAAACTCTGCCATTGTGATAAAACAATGGTTAATAACTCATCGGTAATTTATTCCTCAACTGTATGAGAAGAGGTCAAAGCAATTTAAACTATCAGGGCAATCCTCTTGTCGATAATTTCTGATTTTTTTTTATCCATATTAAAAGGGATTGTTGAATCAGATCAAAAGTAACTAATATATAGATCCTTAATCTGATCAAACGATTCTCCTAATATTGACTAAAAAGGGATCAGAGATTACGGATCAGAGAATCCCATCTATTGAACTATTAGACATGGAGAGAAGGAAAATTTTTTAAAATGGTCCTCACCGATGATAATTTAGAATTTATAATAAAGGGTGCAACCTAGACAACTTATGTAAATGCAAACTATTCTTTATATGTTTTTATAATTTTATAATTTTTAAATATTTTTTAAACAATAATAATGTTAAACCATAATAAGTTAAGTCTGATAATCGTACCGTGTACCGCGGTGCACATGTCAAATGATCACCGCCCAGCGCCTATATATGGGACCGCTCAAAGAAGCTACTACCTCAGTGCCCGCTCGCTGTGGGATTTCGATTATTGTTGAGGCAGAGAAGTGGAGGCCGAGGTTCGATGAATGGCGACCGGAGATCCTCGGTCGATGCCTCGGAGGCGGTTCTGCGGCGAGAGGAAGAGGACGACGGCGGAGGAGTTGTGGAGGCGAATGGGGAAGAGACCGGCTGGAAGTGCTGGCGGCACCTGTCGCAGCCTCGCTACGGCGTCTGCCCCGCTTGCCCCCGCGACCGCCTCCTCCTTCTCTGCCCGGATTGCGCCCGCACCCGCCCCTGCATTTGCGGCAGCTTCGCGTCCTCCTCCTCCTCCTCCTCCTCTTTTTCTTCCCGTTCCTCCGCTGAACCCATCAGATCCGGCTCTCGGAGAGGCGGCGGCGCGGAGATCGGCGCGGTCGGGCCAGTCTTGCGGCTCATCGAGCGCGAGCCAGCCTTCCAGCGGTCGCGATCGGTCGGGTTCCAGCTACTCAGGTCGAAGCCGACGGCCCCCGCCGGAGCCGACGTGGAGCCTCCGCCTTCGAGGTCGCGAGGGCCCAAGATTTGGGCGCCGTTCTGGAGGCGAAACCAGCCGATGGAGGGCACAAAACGACCCAATCTCTGCAGATCGAGGTCGGTGGCCGCCGGGCTCTTGCCTGACGCCGGCGCCGGAGCGGAAACGGAGGTAATAAGCAAGCGGCTGCGGTGGCACTTCCCGAGCCCTATCAAGGCGTTGCGGAGGAGGAAAGCGCCGGCGAAGGCGGTGCTGCGGTAGCCCTCCTCCCCGTGCCCCGCGGGTGACCGCACCGAACCGACGCAGGTATGCCCGTCCAACCCTAGCCTTAATTACGAAACTGCCACGCCACTGCTTTTGCTTTTCTCTGTTTCTTCTCCATTTTTAGGCATTTTTTTCCCTTCTTATTCAATCGATTTTAAAGCAAATTGAAATCCTTTGCGCGTGGTCCTACTCCTCCACGCTTCGACAGCGGCGACGTTCTGTACTTAAACATGGTTCTCGATAATCAAATCCCTACGTTGTGTGAATGATTTGTTTATTCCTCTACAGGAATGCACATTGTTCATTGATGGCATGGGGCAGAGCTGCAGCCTGATCAGTGAGTAGGTAGGCAGCCATCAGAGGGGACGCACTAAACATCTTCATCATCTAAAATTATAATTGTGGCATTTAAAAGATCTCTGTAACAGTTACGAGCAAATGGATCCATGCATCAGAAAGAACTCAAATGTCAAGGTGCGTGCAGAATGACCACCTGCTTCGGCCTGTAATTCCTCGACGTGAAAACATAAGCTGTGAGATTCAATGTGCAAATGCTTGTTAGCAGCAGGAAGTAATAATCTAAGTGGCCTTGGTTCAGATCATCCGGTATCCACCCTGGACTTCCTCCATTCGCCGTAAATCGAACCACGAGTGTCAAAATAAGAGAGCTCAGGTAACTTCCCAGAGAGAAGGCGAGCAATGAGATAGCTGTGCACATGCTCTTCATCGTCTCGGGTGCCTGGCTGTAGAAGAATTCAAGCTGAGCAATGAAACAGAAGGACTCGGAGCCGGCCACGAAGAAGTACTGGGGCAGTTGCCAAGCGATTGTTAATTCTGCACCAGCCTCAGCGCTGTGTAACCTTCGGGACTCTGTAAATGCAGCTGTTGCCATTGCCAAGATCATCAGAAATTGACCGATCCCGATCCTCTGTAGCTGAGAAAGTCCCGTTTCATTATTGAAAATTCTTCTAGCCGACGGAGCTACGATTTTGTTGTAAGCCAGGACCCAGGCCATAACACTGACAGCCTCAAAGGAAGACAGAGAAGCAGGAGGAACCGAGAAGGATTTGATCTTTGTGTTCATTGCGCTCCCTTGCTGGATAAAAGTAGTCGGCATTTGGCAATATGCAGCTGAAAAGATGACACCAGCTATCCATATTGGCAGCAAACGAACAAGTATCTTCATCTCTTCGACACAGGTTACTGTACAAAGCCTCCAAGAATTGCAAAGATTTGTGCCCTTTCGGTTAAAGTCTGTGACTACAGCAGCCTTATCTAGAAATCTGAAGATTTCAAATTGTTAGTTGATGTCTTTCGCAAAAAAATCATTCAGACGTATCGAGAAGTTCACACATTTTCAGATTGATAAACCTGGAGGTGAAAATTGATATAGAAAGCATTGATGATCATGAGAATTACCGGAATTCTTCGGAATGTGCTAGTCTCTGGCGTCCGAAATTCTGTGCAGTTGTATCATCCACCTCGTATAAGAGCCTGCTATCAAGAGGAACTTCCAACCTAATCTTCCTGAATGCAGCAATCACAACTTGAAGAACATTCTTCAATGAACTCGTCCCACTTGGCGCTCGCAAATGATATCCTGGTGTTCCCAACAAAAACCCTACCAAAGCTATAGCTATGCACACTGCAGTTATACCAAAGCCAAGCGCCCAGCTTAAATTTTCCTGTATCCACACTATCACAGTGCTTGAAAATAGACCACCGATATTCAAGCAAACGTAAAACCAACTAAAGAAAGAACTTTTCCTTTGTCGTTCTTCGATGTTGTCGTCACTGAATTGATCTGCGCCGAAGGGAAGCAGAGCAGCCTTGACACCTCCACTGCCGAATGCAACAAGATACAATCCAGAGAAAAATGCAAGAGTCTGACCTCCATTTGCTGAATGGCATGAACCTTCTTCACATGAAGGCACCGTTAGTGATGGAGTTAAAGCAGACATGGTAATCATCGTCGCCCCCTAGTAACGATCAGTTAAGGAAAGAAGCAAAGTTATTTCCAAGCCTTAAAGTGGAATTTATGGACTAACAGGTGTATGTATTGGGCTTGAGCATCAACATACTAGGAGATTGATTAGAAGAGAGATCAAAATTGTCTTGTAATTTCCCAAGAAACTATCAGCTAGTACAGCTCCAATCAGCGGTGTGAAATAGCATGTACCTCCCCAAATTGCAACATTTACTGCATTTGAAGCGTTACTGCCATTTAGGACGGTGCCAAGATATACAACCAAGTTTGTTGCGATTCCATAAAAAGCAGTGCTCTCCAAGCATTCAAATCCTATAATATCAATGAAAGTTAATGACAATGCAACAACACAACAGATTAAAGTTTAAAATGGATACATTAATCTAAAGAAAAGTAGATCATAGAATCGAACTGGTGAACCGAAATGCTTAGAAGCCATACCCAAAATAATTGTCGGAGCTTTCTTAATGTTGTATCTATATGGAAATAGAGGTTCATCATGTTCTTCCTTCAAAGTAGTATCATTACAATGGCCCGATGAACAACTCTGAAAGAAGAGGTTAGTGGGTATACAATACCAATGTTTTAGTAGTGTAGTGTACATACCACAGAGAAAATCACTTTAGTTGTAGGTGAATGAACTAAGGAGAAAAAATAGGAAAAAGAGTAACAATATGCGAAGGTAGTGATTTACCTTCTCTTTTTCTATCTCTCGCGTATAATTGGAAACTAATATGCTTGTCAGTTTTTTTTCTTTTTCAGAGATATAATATTCCTCAATTGTATTTTAAAAAATTCTGTTCACTTCCGTAAAGTTGACATTCCACATGGAATTTGGTCTTTTATCTTCTAATCATAATTGCTTCTCCAGTATACAAGAACATCCATACAAAATGAGCTGAATACAAAAACAGAAAGGTACTTCAAGGTAATCTCGAAATGAACAGATCAGAAGACCCAGGAATAACCTGGCAAGTTGAGAGAGAGAGAGATGCATGAGTCACCTTAGCAATCAAAGGCGCTTGCTCTCCTATCTCCAGAGAGTCATCTAGTTCCATTTCTCCTCCAAAAGAAAAGATCCTTCTCTTCTTTGATGTTGCTGGCGGGTGCCTTCAAAATAATTTTCCACAATGATAAGCAGGGAAATTAATTTAGTCAACATGTGCCACATCGAGTTGGTAGGCCTTAATTATTTAGTAAAGAGAGGTGCTATAAAATATAATGTTGTCACTGATGTTAAGTTATCAAAGTCAAATCTTTTAGGCCCGTTGTTGGCGAGATATCTCCTCTCAAATATATATCAGAGGTCGATATTTATTAGGTTAACAGGTAACAACATGCATAACATGCAAATGTCTAGCATCCAAAAAAGTAAAAAGAGAAAGAAAAGGCGAAGGTCACCTGATGCGATAGCAAAGGGAACTCCTCTGTTGGGCAAGCTTCCCATTTCTCGTATGGTCGCCATGAAATAGAGGGAATGGAAGACCAGCTGAAGGTTTCCTTCTCTTTGGGAAAGATCAAGACTCCCACCACCCACCATGTGCAGCACGTGCTGCGTCATCAGATTGTCAATACTTTATTGTAGAGAGAGAGAGCATTCATTATCTTTAGCTGCCGTAAAATATGGAATCAGGATCTTTACAACCATGCAACCAAAGGAGTCCAGCACAACGCTAATAGACCCACAGGCCGAGTCTAGTCCAATGGACTGGACTCGACTCCAGTGGCCCTGGGCTTGTGCTGGGCCAAATGCTTTGAGAGCTGTAGTAAAATGGAAAATGATGGCTGCATGGCAATTGAAATGAATGAACAACAATATCTGACTTTTCAAGAAGGATGAGTGCATGTAACTCCAAGGCTTTGTGGCGTTCTTGACATCAATTACTTGCTGAATTGTAAATAGTACAAAGATATATATATACATATCTGGCTGCGAACTGAGAATTATTATCCAGATGTGAGGAAGACAATGTCGAAGAGTCTTGACATGAGTTCTTCACTTTGGGCTAAAAAAATTTTCATCCTTGGTTGCTATCGTACATGAGTACAAACTCCTACAGATCTGGCTCTATTGCATGACTGAGATTTATGAGATGTCTATATGGAATTGTTTGCCAAACTAAAGATTTGCCAGTTACTATTGTATGAAATCAACTAACCAAATCATGAGACTTCTGCTTTACTGACCAGTACCAGTTTGGGCGTAAACGATCAGCTTCTTCATTCCCTGAGAAGGAATTAGTGTGGGTTCATCTGCCCTGAGTGGCCTTCTCATTCGGCCATGATGTAATGGTGAAACTCCAAACCAATCCCACTGGCATGAAAATTGTAGGTCAGCCGCACTGGAGCAACTGGGTGGGATATATTGTAACCAACCGACACAAATCATTGCCTATGATGGATCTATTCTTGCAGCATCTGACCATCGAACAAGAGTTATGGTTGGTGATGACCTTCCAACTGCTTCTAAAATCCTGCTAAATGCCACCTTTGCTGGGACACATGTGATTAAAGGCATTTGCCCTTCTGATTTCATGAGACCCTCCAATAAATTACAACCCCTAGCAAACCTGGCTTCACCATTTGCACGACCAAGTTTCTTTTCAGATGCAAAAGATGATAGTGTTCTAGTTTTTTGGCTCGGCAAGTTTGCCTTTTTAAGTGGCGTCATCAGGAAATTCCCTGAGGGTGGTTGGTGAGGATAAAATACTTTCTTTGTTGACCTCAACTGGTTCTTCGAATAACCAAAAAGCACATTTGGCGGGCATTTGTTTCCTCCCTTTGAATACTGAGATTGTATAGCTTCATCATTTTCCCAAGATGGCGTCACTGGATTTGACCGAGGAACTCTTTGCATGGCAGTTCTTCTGGCAGTCCTCCAGACAGGTCGGTGTGTTGTATTTCCATCAGGAAAAGTGTCATTGCTAGGAAAATATTGATTGATAGAACCATCTTCTAAGATTTCAACCTGCACAGGGTGCCCTATAATTGCTTTTCCATTAAATCTACTCATTAAAGAAACAAGAGGAACGTGTTCACCTTGATAGCTTGTTTTGACTTTCAGATCAACATTAAATAGGCTAGACGCCATTCCTCTACTGAAAGAAGTATAAAGAGGATCAAAGAATTCATCAGATTCTTCCAAAAATTCTATGCGTGTTAGATCAGATAGCTCATCGGCTTTCCAGCCAAATACAGATGTTAAATGTAAATCACTTTCCAAATTTTTGAAGCTGATCCGACTTCTACCAAGATCCCTAGCTGCTTTAGCGACTAAAGGATAATTTTGCCCATTATATCCGTTCATCTGTTCATGTAGAACATCATCGCCAATTAAATCAAGTTCCTCTGATGCACGATTTTGCTCTCTTTTAATATGACATAAACCTAGCTCATCATTCATATCGCTAGAGGATTCCGTTTTTGTCATCCTCAAAGTGGGACCTTTGGCTCCATACGCAGTTAACCATGCAGAACCATCAAATTTATATAAATTGGAGGCACAGATTTTCTCAGTCCCAACGTCAAATGGCCTCTTAACTAGGCAACGGCTGTTGCGTTTGCCCTTAATGTGCCATTGAGAAACTCCCGCCTCAGCAGGAGCATGTTCATCGGGATGTGAGTGGTAACCAGAAAATGACATTTCGAGATTTTCCACATCTGGAGATTTTTCTGAAAGATGAGATGAAGAAGGGAAGTGATCATTTGGTCTAGATGATGCAAGCAATTGATCAGTATCTGTAAACACACCTACATGATGTTACTCTTGAGAAAAAGATGAAGGAAACACAAGCATCAAATAGAGGTCTTTAGTCATTAACATTGCAAGAAACATCAATCGAATAGCACAATCATAAGTTAATTACACAATATATAATAACAAACTAAGATCCAAATCAAATGTGACATACTAAGTAAAATTTAAGATCAATTTAAAAATGGATTTCAAATTGACCCCTAAAGGTTGACGTGGTTAACTCTATTGCCCTAAAAACTTAGAAAATCCAAGTTCAGCTGTAAAAATCTTAATGATAAAATGATGCTAAGTTTAAACTGGATATAGCTTTAGAGGCTAATTGGGATTTCTTTTTAAAGCTTCAGGGGGGCAAGTAATAGCAAGTAGAACTTTAGGATCCATCTGAAATTACCCATTTGAAAAATCACAGTAGACAAAATCAGAAATTATGTAAAAGAACGAGATAAGTGCAAGGCATGAATCTTAACTTCTAACCAAGGAATAGAAATTAATAGGTGACCAAATTCAAGAAAAATACCTCCTAGGATATCTCTTTCCTCTATCTCTGTTTCCAAGTAATCCACTACCGAAGAATCAGAGTCATTTGTCTTTATCACCTCCGATGATGTGCAATCTTCTACGAAAGAAGAATGGTCAACACAATCTTCCATTTCGAATTGGTTGGAAGGTGTTTGCACATCATCAGAAGAATAACTCCCATTATCAGGAAAATCAACCGAATCCAATGGCAGATAGATAGACCCGCTCTGTGTTGCCCGATCTACAGCACCCAAATGATCTTGGCCCCCTTCCAGAGTTACAAGTTCAGGAAAGTGATCAATCTGAGAAGCCTGATACTTTGCACTACTTTGTAAAACTTGTACAAGTGGTCGGCATCTATCCCGCTTTTTGACTAGAGATTCTTCCACCAAACCACCCTGTAACAGTGACCTTTTTCTTTTAATTGACATGAAAACATTCGAGCTGCTGGCATTACCTGTACCCCTGACTATATGCACAGCACTGGGAAGAGAATCCACATTGTTTTCAATGGTCCACGTGGTATTTGGTGAAGCAACTGACTGGAGGAATTTTTTTCTTTGGAGAAATCAGCGGACATAAATCCTGCAGTCCTTTCACCCGATTAATGGTTGAAGAAATTCCTTTCTTTCGTCCTATTTGCTTGCGATCCTTTCCTACAATTATATTTGAAGAATTGTTCACATTTTCTTCCTCATCCAAAAGATTTGCATTCCTGGGAAGTGTCAGAGACTTCCGAATAGAACATTTACCTTGCATCAAGGACTCTTCATTTCTGATGACAGTCTGTGAAGGTGAAAAGTCCGTGAACTCTCCTTTTGGAACACCTAAAATATTGGCAGCGATTCCATTGGATATGATGCCTTGTTTTTTCTGTTTCATTTCATTCTGCTTTCTTTCAAGTTCAAGAGCATGAAGGATAGCATCCTCTCGCCGTGCATATTTCTCCCTTTTCTTTACAGGAACTCCTAGAGAAGCTTCAGCCTTTTCAATGCAACCATCAAACTCCCCGCAGCGAAATGCCTTAACCCGTTTGGATTTCTCTAAGTTGTACCAGTCCCTGCCAATAGATTTACCCATGCAATATTAATAAAATGTCTATAAAGAAAGAATAAATCTATTTGTCATCAAGCAACAATTAGATTGAGTATGGAGATGACTAGAAAGGCAAACTAAAAACACACCAAACTAACAGGTGAAATAGAAAATCTCTCCAAGATGCAGAAGATAATTGAATGAGATTAAAAAACCCTTACCATAAAAATCAGAACCAATTAAAATAAAACAATAAATATACACAAGATCTTTCCATTAAAGTAGTTATGTAAATTATGTTGCTATGACTTCTGAAAAACTATTGGCTGTACAGTTTAAGAGAAGCTGAATTTCCCATGGAGATCATGACATTTACACCAAAAAAAAAAAAAAGATCTGTTCCCTAATGTTTACAGGGAAGCTAGAAAGTTACATTGCCATTAAAAATATTGCAAATGAAATCAGACAAAACTAGAAAGTCAACTAGGTGCTTAGTCTTCATCCAAGATATTGAAACAAATTATTAAAACATGGTTGTATTGCTGCAGGTCAAATTGCCTCGCCCCACTTACCCAGCATGAAATTTAGTTTATAACCTATATTTTATTTCATTGCATTGCTTCCCTCTAAATCCTATAATGAGAGGTGGTGAAAGAAAGAAAAAGGACCACATTGCCAGACTAAATAAATAATACATTAAAGGTCTAGCTATGGCCACACAAGGCAGTAACAATGTACTGATTTGGATTGCAAGTCTTCAACTCACACTAAGGCAAAAAAAAAAAAAAAAGTTCAATACTACTAAAGGAAAGCTCAAAGCAGTGTTTCTAGCAGATTGCAATTCGAGCAAAGTAGATTAACAGACAGGAAAATACCTTGATATATTCCTAGATGATGATGACTTAGAACCACAACTTAACTTGAGCTAATAAAGAGAGGGAGAGAAATGCTATGATTCTATAATTTACATGGCAGGATCAGCTGCCTAATGATTGATGCATGTAGAAATGGGAGCAGACGCTGTTTCAGTGAAGTTATACAATCACTAAATCAAAACATTCAGAAAATTTAACAGAGAAATAGAGTGACAAAGTATGATCAAGAAAAACTGTGTTGCTATGAATAACTTGGTGAAAGAATGATAAAGCAAGTCTAGTGTAGTAGAAATTTGATCGACCTAGGACTTGGAACTGAGGATGTCCCGATCAATAAGCCATTGGCATAAGTTGATTCAATTTTTGTGTTATATCTCATAATGCCAAGTGACAAAGAGGATTAATGTAAATACCGCCATTCATCCGGGAATTAGGATTCCGGTATGGAGGACTTGATGGATGTGGAAACGAAAGATAGCAAGGCAATAATTACAAATGATGCATTTGTCACAAATTGAGAGAACTAAGTAAGATGCTAGTGATATATGCACATAGAACTATGACTCCGAGAAAACTGAAGAGTCTGTCAAACAATGTCGGTGATGGATTAGAACATGAAATACTTAGAAATTGCACTAGTAGTCGCAATAATTATTCATATACACACAAAAAAAAACTAACTAAAATGATTAGGATGATAATTTATGTTCATACAGACTAGCTAACTTAATAGCAAATATAAGTTCACATGACTAAACAAGTAAGAATGGTCAAGATGTTCAGAAAATCAAAATCATAAAATCATGTAAAGCATACTGTTCATCAGACAAATAATTCAACAAGCAAAAGAAATCAACAGCAAAAGAGAAACAAAGTCCTCACACGCTAGCATCCTCCCTTCCGAGTAGCTTAACTGGCGTCCCTGCCCTAGGGGACATTAGATGAGACACCGACAGCTCTTCAGGACCAAGAATCCTTCCTGGCCACCAGGATCCGTTCCTCCGCCGCACCCAGACGATCGTCCCGACGCTGTAATGAACGCCGATACCACCATGGTCCCCATCCTCAGAAACCCCCATCTTCCCTCGCTCCCTACCGCCTGCCAGAACTCAAACAAACCTAGAAACCGATAGCACGCGGACAACGTTCGACGAGCCGCCCGTAGCCAATGTCGCTGGAGCACCGGAATGGATTAGCCCAGATCCAACCTGAGTGAGTGAGTTCCCGACCCGGGTCTTCATTCAAATAAAAAGTCTCATAGCGGGAACTCCAAACATTAGGTTTTCCGCAAGTTCATCAAATCATCACCCCCACCGCCACTGCTGCTGAATCCGCCGCCGCCGCCGCAGCTCTCAAGACTACGATTTGGCCAAAAGAGCCCTCCCGATCCTCCCCGATGAAAACTCCAAGAGGATACTTCCTCCGTCCTATTTTTACCACTTTTTCCTTTATTTGTTCGCTATTTTTCTCTTGTTTCCGCTGAGATCACGAGAACAGATGGACGCCGAAGACGGCAACTGGTGACGATCTCGTTTCCTCCGACGTAACGATAATACCAACGATAAAAGAAGAAGAAGATTAGGAAACGAAAACGCAAGGGTTCGCACGGCCTGGTGCGGGACTCCGGTTCGAGTACGTTGTAACGCGAGGAGGCGATAAGTTAACGTGATCCACGACCATCTGGCCGCGTGATGAGCATCGAACGGAAGAGAGGATTCATGTGGTAGGAGGCAGTTCAGATCATCTGGACCGCTTTTTCCTGATCCACTCCTGGTCACCCGACCGACCGACCGACCCGACTATCCGATTAGATCCGGGGTCCAATCTGATCGGACGACTCAGGATCTGATCGGTCAGTCGGTCGGTCGATCGGATGGTTGGGAATCAGTGGATCAGGGACGGACCAGGAAAAAGCAGTCCAGAGGATCTCAAGGGGTAGGAGGAGACTTAATCTATGTTCCACCAAGCAAAACGCATTCTATATAAATTTAAACAACATAAAATTTTAAAATACCATAACCAAAAATGTTTTTCTCACATTTGATAACCCCAAAAAACTGTTAATCTTTATCGACTTAAAGATGAAAATTTTAAGGACAAAAAGTTTAATTTGGCATGAGTGGAATATACTGCAGTTTGTCGCCATTGTTCGAACCCAAAACATACAATTACAGACTTCAATGAAAGAAACCTCCTTAAAGTGGCACCTGAGCTTGAAACCTCGATGAAAATGGTGCCTGAACCCTGCAATGCATAGGCCAGGAAGACTTCTTTGTAGCGAAATTGAAATGCTCGGCGAAGTGTAAGAAGCTATCATGGCTTGAATGGGTTCATTCTTTCCCTGAGGTAATAAAGTTTTGCCCTCCTCACTCTCTTCTTGTCCAGCACTTTGATGTCCTTAATATTTGGCGAGTACCTGTACCAAAGGAGGGAACATGAGGATGTAGACTAGCAAAGAAAGAAAAACAAAGTTTCAATGGGCAATTGACAGTTAGCATCTCACAAGAATGAGCAGGCAAGAAATATGTTGTTTTAAAATATGCAATCACCTTTGTGTAGGGCTTGTAAAAGCAGTTAACTTGATCCAAGTGGATGGTCCAAGCAGTAGGTAAGCAATTTAGTAGATTCAAATTTCTCTTTTCTAACAAAAGGTTCAATTGAACTTAGCCCTCCAGTGGATTCCTGATCTAGTTTTGTGATTGCTAAGTTTAAGAGCAAGGAGAATCCCTCAAAATAATCGAGTGACCACTGTAACAAACCCTATCATACTATGGAAACTTGCTAGAAAATATATGGTACAGCAGCGAATGGGAAGTTGAAAATAAAGAGGAGAAAGGCATAAACAAGTACAGCTTCCTAATGAACAACTGGAGTTTCTCGATGGGCATTTGAGTTAAACTCAATTGCATAAGGGATCAAATGCTACGTATCTCCCAACTGAACTCTTCTATTGCACTTTTGAAGTATTCACTGTCTCAAAAGATGAATGAACATTGTTGGAATAGCAGATACAAGGACTTCAGATCATAGAACATATTATGTGGCTATAATAACTCAGTTCAAACCATGCGATATAAATCAAAAGTCTCATTAGTACATGGTGTCTACATCAATGATTGTGGATCAAGGAATTTATTTTATGTATAACTTGGAACTGAAATCTCTTTTGTATGTACCTGAATCTAAGTGCAATTTACTTCCCCAATAAAACTTTCTTCATTACCATGTCTAATTCTGATGATTTGGTGTATAAACCCTACCTTCTCTTACCTAAAATCATTGCATCTCACTTATGAATAAGAAATATTCTTTTTAATGTGTATGTTGCATTCCTGCTAAGTAATCTTGAACCATTTGTCCAATCCATTCTTATTACAAAATCATCCTGTATTAATTCCTTCCAGACTAATGGAATAGAGGAAGAAATTATTTTACAAATATTTTACTTGTTTAAAAAAAACTTCGATAGGAAGTGCTTAGATTAGACCGCCATCATAAGGATGTTCATTTAGAACCAAGGTAATTTAAGTGTGATTCCAGAAACCACATTCGCTTTACAGATATAAGTATGCAAACATTGATACTCCTTGACATCACATTGGAGGGAGCCTATGCTACTACCTAAAGAAAAATTGCACTTGATTAACCATCAATTACTGGCATTCATTCCACAGACTCCAGTGGCCATTCTATAAAGCCAACTTGAATAATTTACAAAACAAATATAACATTCAAAACCTAACTAAAACATAGAAACAGACAACTTAGTTGAAGCATTAACTTACAAAGGGTAAACAGATTCAATCCCAACACCAGCTACCATTCTCCGCAATCTGAATGTTGTATTAAGTCCTGCATTTCGCCTTGCTATCACAATGCCTTTTATAGTTGAAGTCCTACGTTTGTTTTCAGGCACTTCCTGTTGATATCAAGGATCACAACAACAACAACAATAATAATAAAAATAAAATTGCCATACCACTTTTAGCTGGATAATGTATCCAGGTCTTATGTCAGGAATCTCTCTCTCAGCTAGCACTTTGTCCACTTCTTCTTTGTCTAAAATCTGCATGCATCAGAAATCATCAACAGTACACACAAATGATTAGTTATAACAAGACAACTTTGAATCAAACTACAAATCCACAATAGAAACAATTTGTCATATCACTTATCAGAGAGATCAAAAAATGAGCAATCCTTGTTCCTATCATGCAAGATATAATTATCAAAGATAAGGCACCACTTCATAAACTCCTCTGTGCTTACATTCATAATGTGCTTAGCAGTTTTGTCAGGCCTTTTGAATTTGATACGCGGAGGATGCTCAGCTTCTGGGGATTCAATAGAGCTCTCTTCCTTGTAAGATACCTCAGGTTGGCCAGTGGTACTCATGTACCTTAGGAAATAATTATCACCAGCATTGCAAGGCCTGAATACCCCATTATGAGATTTCAGCAACTCATTGTGCAACTTCAGCTTTTTCTCCTAAGGTAAGATAGCAAATGTTAACTATTTAAATTTAAATCTAAAATCCCATGATCAACTATAAAAAAAATCTAATACCATTTTGTCCTAAGAGTATAGTGCAATCACTAATCTACTCTGTGTATATAAAATTGAATGAATATATATCATATATTCGAAATCCTTAACTGAAGAGAAATGTCAAACCCAGCAGAAGAATAGTGTTTTAAACGTTAAGGTGAAAGTAAACAACATATGATGACATTTCTCCATGATTTAAAGATACAAAAGTAACTAAAGCTTTCTGTCTTCCCTCTTGATTTAAGTCTTTAGGTGTGAAAGTGCAAACAACATCTGCAGTGCCTCATAGGACCCTGTGTCGCCTTGGTGCATTTTTTCCCCATTGTTTTAAAGCTGTATCCAATGCATTCTTATGGAACCTCTCAAATAATCCGGACAATTTCCAATTCTAATGCTGGCATCTAGCTACTTGTTGCAGCATATCCCACTTGCTGATCCCTAAGAGATATATGATCAATGGAGAAGAAAGTTATTGGCTTTTCTACTTCTTGATCCTGTTCCTCATGTTCACGAAGTAAACTACGTTTTAAAGGTTCAATTCATGGTTCAGATGAGACTTAAACAAAGGTTTGAATTTCCACGAACAACCTCACTGTCGGCACCACGTAGAAGAGCTGGAAATCACTTAAACAGAGATCCATCCTTTTCCCTATTCATCCGGCAACACATCCCGAATCACAGACATTCACCAAGCAGCTAGCTTCCGTCGGTTCTCCTTCCATCGAATGGCACTCCAAGCGACTACCGCACGCGTCCGGCCATGTCATGAACAGAGATTCGGACAAAGACAAAAATAATAATAATAATAATAATAATAATAATAATAATAATTCTCACCGACGGATGGAGGACTAGGTTCGGTGCCGCTACGGCAGATGAGGTGGAAGCGTAGGGCGAGGCAAGGGACGCCCGGCGGTGCAGAGCACCGGCAGATCGCCCTGCAGATGAGAGCCATCTCCTCGAAACTCCACCCAGCATCTTCCCTTCGATCCACTCGCCTCCCCTTCGGAATCAGAGCAAAGCAGAAAGAGCGAGAGGTTAGGTATGTAATAGGGTTTTTCATCAGGGTCCCGAGCACGAATGTTGATGTGGGAATCAAGGGACCGTATTTTGCCCTTTACGCGAGCAAGTCTACCAAGAGAGAAAGAAAAGCATTTTGCTGCTCGTACTTAGCCCATTTTTCAATATGTATTAATTTTATTATAGTTCTTAAATAAATCTTTATTTTTTTTTCTTAAATGAATTGAATTGAATTGAATTTTCATTCCAATATCTTTTCATGTATTTGAACTATCGTGTCCCCTTAGGACGGTGTGATGGTTAAGACATAAAAGATTGTCAATGAGATCAAGATGTTGAAACTTGGCATGCCCAAGCATGTCTCTCCTATGCGTTAATCATTTGCATTAATGACTAGTAGTCATCCGTGATTTACCTCCTCCGTGTTAGTTCAAAAATGAGTTAGGGGAGATGCTGGGGGCGAGTCAATCACCTTTTATCATATGTATTTAAACTATCGTTCAGTAACCATATAGTATAAGGATTTTCGTCATTAGATTTTCAGTAAATGCGGTCTCGAATGAGACCCTTC
>JBBPFP010622892.1:0-16301 GCA_037974795.1 Kaempferia galanga | reverse complement strand
CTGAGGAAGAAAACGCAAAAAAAAAAAAAAACATAATTAGTCGTCCAGATATCATTTTCCTATATGTATATATACACGCCTCGAGAATTATTGAGACAGCTCTGCTTGCTCCAATGTGAGTTGTATCTGCAAAATGTTAATATAAAAGAAACAAATAATATTCTCGCCCGGTCGAACTTGGTGCCAAGCCAAAGTCAGTGTAAAAGAGGACAAGGAAATTTCCTCTTGTTTCATTTTTGAAGTAGCAATACATCTGTACAAAAGGGACGGGCACAAACAAGTGCAAGAACCGTTCATTCCTGTTCTTCTCTAAACCCTCCAATTAGGCACAAAATTTCGAAACTAAATATGACTATTTTAGAGCTAGAAAAGGTGAATTATAACAACACCTATAATAAACCACCATCCGTGGACTGGAATATGATGAGCTAGCTGCTGCAAATCAAAGGACCACCTTAAATTTGGGATGTCTGCGGGATATGTTAGCACCTACCAAACATGCAACAGATACGGCAGGTGAGGTGGGAGAGCCATTTTGTGCAAGCTGATCACATCATGCCACTGTTTCATTGATCTGATTCAGATTTGCCGAAACCCTGCTGACTGCTAATCCATACAGCATTGCTCAAGAAATGGATTGAAATATCAAGCGATTAACAAAATCCTCTATTTACAGTACTTTGTTATCCGGAGTTTGCAGCAACCTCAGCAGCACGCTGTCTCATCATCTCCATCACTGCAGCCCTACGCCGGGAATCAGATTGCTGCTGCAATCTTCTAAAGTGTTCCCTCAGATCTCTGGAAAAAGAAAGAGGGTTTCGTTTTGTTATGTTATTTTTTGCTTGCAAAAAAAATATATCAAAAGTCAGCAGGATACATATACTACTGAGCAATGAGAATACCTGCATCGAGGTACAGTGCATGCTGATTCTTTACATGCGCGAGCATGCAATTGGAGGAGATACCACATCCTCTTGCATAAAACACAACCACCTGAAGCACGTGTCTTACATTGAAGACCGTGACGAAAAAGGCCTTTAACTTTTCGGCAGTTTGGATATTGGCACTGTGGAGATCGACACTGGGAAGCATGGACCAAAAGATCAAGCATTTTCCGAAGCTGCAACATAAAAGACATTCAGTCAGCATGATATTTACTAACGACAAATCATGAGCAAAATTTTAGCAATTGAAAACTTAAGAGCAGTCTTGCATTACAGTAAATATAGAAAACATTGTTGAGCATAGATATTCGTCATAAATAATAAGCAGCATAATGTATGCCCTCAAAGATCAAACTAGGTTAGAATTCCCTTGGCCCAGTGGGAACTAATCTCGCTAGGTTTAGAATGCCAAACATAATCTCACAGTCTAATAGATGCTTCCATTTTTAAGCACTGAAAAAGGATAGTGAAGTCTTTTAGCACTCACAGAAACAGAAAAGTGTATATGCTGCCCATAACTATGAAATTATTGTTATGATCCACATTTGCCACATTAGCTGGCAATAACCAAGAATGTCAATGAGAGTCGAGCTCACTAATATCAGACATTTTGTTTAAAAGATTTTGAGTAAACTCCAAAAGTACCTGTGAAACTCGCTTTGCTCGAGCTTCTTTGTTTTGTGCATCACGTTCAGCATTTGTTGGATGATTAGTCAACTTATGAGGATGTTCAATGCCACCTTTCTGATAGCAAGCATTGCATACATCAAAATCTGGACAAATTTCACATCGCCAGCCCTGACCAGTTTCAATATCATGATAGCAAACATGGCATGTGGTCACAAATGCAGGCGCAGTAGGATTATGGAGGTGATATAATATCATCATTGATGAATGCTTAGCACGGCGCAGAGTATCATACTGATAGTGATTTCCTTGACAAAGACTCAGAAATGCCTGCCTAGTGTCAAAAAATTCACTTTCTAGTATATCATCTTTATCCTTCGTATCCTCAGCAACATCCCTAATTTCAACCTATGGAGGATGTATGTGCCAAATGGTCACAATTTTGGTGATAAAAAACACAAATACTAAGACATGTAAATATGCATGTCTCTGACGTTAAGTGAACCCACACAGAAGAAAGATAAGACTGAGAAATGCCTTCTGTTACAAGAACTCACTGGATATAGCATATGCTTTTCCCTACTATTAGTAGGATGCCTTTCTCTTTGATCCACCTTTCCTTCAGCTTCATAACACCTGCAAGACTTAGGAACCAATCAGCCTCGAGATCCAACACTTTTGCCTCCTTTAACAAAACGCGCATGGATATTTATGCAGATTGAAAAAGTTCAGTATTAATTTTTCCACTAGGAAAAATTCTAACCACAATTCAATTTTCCCTTTCAACTTCATAATATTTTCAATAGACTGCATTGACTCAAGTACGAACCTTTCATTATTTATTATAATTATTTCAAAAACTGCATAGAAAATGTTTACATGTGTGCAACAGGTGTGTCAGGTGTCAACTCAATGTATCGGTATCAGGCATATGTACTAAAGGTAGACAGAATCCAAGTATCAAAGCTGATGCATTAGCATATATAATAGTGTGAAAACCAGTTGAGAGACCAGAATTCTCTTTTTATTGTCCTCTTTTACCCTTTTTCTGAAAGAAGCATCTTTCAAACCTTTTATGAAACTACTACACGCTTCTTGGAGAAAATGCATGTGAACCTTAAAGGTCAGCTTCCTTTCTGAAATTACAATATTGTGCTTGAGATTTCGGTCATCGCGGAACAAAAAATACTCAATTTTACAATTATTAAGACGAGTCCCAGTGCAAACTAGTAAAAAAAGGTACAGGAAACAAACATAATATATCTTAATGAACATCATGAGTTTGAACACTAAGACCTCTTATAACTCTGCTGGTTGAAATACAACGGTTGCAATTTGTAATACCTTGTTTTACAATTATTCTTTTATAAGGAGAGCAAAGCTTTTGCAAACGAACTACATCAGATGACAAGAATACTGAGGTAGAAATTACTTGTCCACATTAGAATAAAAAAGCATCTTCCAAACCATCTATATACACAACGCGAGGAAATGCGAGCAAATACTCCTAGTAGCATATATTCTTAAGCGCACACACATACACACATATATTCTAAAATCTAGATCAATTCCATCTCCTTATGAAGTGGGCAATTGTTTTTGCAATTCTTTCTTTGATTTTGATTAAATATATACTACTTGTCAAAAAGATATAAGATTCTAACTTTTTAGAAATGAACTTACTTGTCACAAAGTTGGAAGCTTTTGCATTGATTGCAAACCCATCGTGTCCCAGAAACCATTAGGATGCAACAATGTGTACAACTATGCTGCAAGTGAACCATTATAAAATCTTCTTTCATGGGGGATATGGTTTCGCCAAGCTGCGCAGAGCAAATAAACATTGAAAAAGCTGGATGTATGGACTTCCTAATGTAAATAACTGTCTAAGAAATAAGCACAGACTAGTGATCAATTATAAAGAAAATCACAAGTTTAAAAAAATATATATTGTAAGTTCTGAATTAAAAATTCTGCAGTAACCACTAACCAAATGGTAGAACACCCTACTGAGAACAAACGAATACCTTTTGCATCAACAAAGCATCCTTAGAGGTGTTTCCAGAGAGATCAGTATGACCAGCAGCTTTCAAGGCCCTTTTTGTAAGTGTCATCTTGGTTTTTCCTTTTTTCATCTGTTTTCTACCATCTTCGTCTTGACGAAGTTGATTGATGATATCCTCAGCTGCACCAGGACAATAATCTCCATCAAAATATGGCAAACGTGCTGCAGTTACTTTGGCCTTGCACTCCCCGGTGGTTACAAAGAAATAATCATACAAATTTGTCAACTCAACAACAATATTCTCCTTTGAAGCTTTTCGGAGCATAGATAAGTACCTGATAAGGTCAAAATACAAAATAAATAAACAATGTTGTGCAACAACATTATCTGAAAAATAAAGAATAAATAGAAAATTTTCCAAGTTTTACCACTCCCTCAGTTTGTCAGATTTAGGTGTCTTCTGAATCTCAGGATGGCAGTACAGTATATAATCTTCTCCCTTTAAAGGAGGACAAGCCCAAATGTAACAGCTAGTAAATCCACGTTTCTTGCAATATTCAAGATATCCAATCTGCAAAACCATAATAAAAACACGTCATAGATCACAAAATAATTTGAAATGACAAAACAATAGGGTTGCTTTTAGATTTTTTAAAATGACCCTCAAGCAAAGATGAAAGTAAAATGAAAGGGTACTTATGCGAGTGTACCAGAATTTCATGATAAACAAATGTACGTAAAGCTTCTCCAGACACTGTTTTGATTTCAGGCCTGAAGTACTTGACAGAATCTAAATAAGAAAGATATACACGTCGCTGGTTAGGGAAAGGGGAATCAGAACCAAATTCTTGAACGTACATGCCAAATAAGCATACTTCTACCCCTTCTATCTTCTGAAATAACAGTATAGCCTGGAAAAAAACAAGTTAGCTTAGAATTTGCAAAAAATTCCTGTCCTAGGCTTAATCTACTGTTTATACTTAAGTGGTCAGATTTTGTACCTTGGATTTATATGGAAATTCTCTAGGGTAATTTTCCTCCTGAAACATTTCTAGAAATCGCTGTTTTACCTCCAATTTTTTGTCAACAGATGATACAACTCTAACTACTAGCTTCTCCGCCCCTGGCACCTGAAATATCAAATAAGTAATAATCCATGCTACAGTAAACAGACATCTTCACACCAAAGGAATTAAAAGAATGACAAAGTATTAAAATCTTGCTGGCATTTAAACAGAAATATTGCCCATAAAACTAAAAACTCAAGTTATATCAAAAGGCATATTAAGATAATGAAACAGAAATATCTAGGAAGAGAAACCTATGCTCTTATCTTGGTCTGCCCCTCCTGGAGAGGAAACCCAGCATACAAAATTGTCTCTTATTAACTGGATAGCCACCAGGACAGGCTCTGTGTGACTCTCTGGTCAACATGGTGGGTTGTAACAACAACTTGACTAGCATTCCTCAGTGTTAACTGACCTATTTAAGCTTCCATCTTGGGTTATTTAAAAATTGACAAGTAGAAAATTCTTGAAAAAAAAAGACCCAAGTAAACAAAATCAGTCTCATAATAATAAAAAAATGGCCATGAGTCTAAAACTTTATTTTATTTTGATTTTGGAGATCTAAAATAATTTTATTTTACTTAAATGTTTACTAGTTCAGAATTCTAGTATACCTAATGTAATTTTACCCTACTCTTAGTGAGACTAGGTCATTGTAACACTCACAAAAGGCTCTCAGCCATTGTTCTATACACTCTAACAATCGTACAATTTTATTTTGGAGAATATTTCTCTTTCGTGAGATCAGTTATAAAGGCATGACTATCGCTAATAGGTACATCGTCAAGTGGTATCAACTTTGTTCTAGTACCCACTTCTGACTATCACCTTTCTTTGCCATAGAACATAGTTCTCTCTCAGGTATGTTGCAACCCTCAAGAAAATGATAATTGATTTCCTGCCAAACAAATGACATCCACCTCTCATAATCCTTGTTGATTCCAAAAGCCACCAATCCACCCTCATAATAAACCATTGACCTCCAAACCTAGTGTAAGTGTATTGATTTGCCTATAACTCAACATGCACGGCACAATTTGATCAAAATGGATCTTGCCATGCTCAAAATAAGTCCACTCACAGGATCATGTCGGGCCTTGGGTGCACAACCACCAAGAAGGGAATGAAACATAAAAACTTGGCCATTTCAAGTGTCAGTTGAGCCATACTTGGTCAATGAGTCTAGTTAAGTAGGACTGGCTTGTCGGGCCTAGCACGACTCACATACATGGTGTGTTGACCTAACGTGGGCACTAACCAACCTTTTTTTTTGAATTTTGACTGTAAAAATTTTAAAATTACCATAAATAGCTGGAAATATTATTAAATAACTTAAAAGATTTCTCAAAAGTATTTAAGTATCAGCATTTTAAAATTTGATTTATTATTTTATTATTCATAATTTTTAACATTTTTATTTTTTATTGGTAATTAAGATGATGCAACAACCAACACAGAACAAGTTTGGATCCTTGAAAATTTGTGGGTTTAGGTTTGAGTTAAACAAGTTGGGTCATAAAGCAGGAGGAAAATTTTAACCTGAAAATAAAGGAGTCATGTTTGACTATTGCTTCCAATCTAATCACATAGAAGATATCACACTATGAAGATATCCCATACTAGGAGTTCCAAAAGTTTCATTGTTGCACAAAAGTATAGGTAAATAGGAGTGAAGCATGTCTACCAACCGTATGAGAGAAAAAAAATATTGAAATACATTGATGTATCAGATCTAGGAAAAGAATAGACCTATTGAACGGAGACAACAATATCATCAACCAAGCCTTATCCCACTAGGTGGGGTCAGCTTTATTTCTCTGCTGATCAAGTATCACAGCCATACAGATGCACCGTCTAATAATCAATGGATGTTGTTTGATCAAAAGGCTATTCTTTTGGAAACATATGCGAACTTCAACTAAAAATATATCAACAACGGTTTTGGATGTACTTCCCAAATTTTTTTTTACATAATTAGGAACTCAGATCCGACTACGATTTTTGTTTGAAATCAAAACAACTATTCCACTCACCTCATCAAAAAATTTTCCCTGCTGCTTGGCTCTTTCTTGTCTCTCGTGTTTCAGCCGTTTGAAAAGCCTTTGTTCAATATGATCACTGAGGATAGTTCTTGGCAAATCCTTTGCACCAAGAACAGCAGTCTGTGGTAAGGGCTTGCGTTCACCTCTCTCTATTTCCTCCACATAGCAATTAGGGCAAGTGTATTCTGCTTCTCCATCATTTCTTCTGCCATTGAATAGAGCACATATTTGATGTTGCCAAGTTTCACATTTATCACATTGCACCCACTACAACAGGATAATGGCGTATATAAGAATCTATACATGGTAGGATTTGAGACAGGTAAGAGAGAATACAGAAAATTAAAGGAAAAAAAAAAACATTTACCCATTCTTCCGTTTCCTCATCATTTCTCTTCTTTTCAAGCTTTGACTTTGCAAATACAGATCCTTCAGCTTCTATATTGTCACCACGGGCTTCATTATAGCATGGGATACAAAAGTATTGCCGTGCATCACCACTTCCAACTGTATAATACTGTGCATTTTTCTTTATTCGAGCACCACATAGGGAACAATAGATTGGTGGGGGTTCAAAATTGAGTTTTTCCACTGCACAAAGTTGGCAAGAATTCTCAGTCATCAAGCGTTCCATCGCTTGATTCTTCTCAGCTTTGGCCTTACTCTGAGAAAATAGAAAGCACAAAACTACATCATAATCATCCTTACAAAACTTGAATTTAGTTGATAAAAAAAGATAATGTGTTCCCATATTAATTTGAGTATGGTCTCTAACCATATGGAGTAAACAATCAGGCTGAGTTATCTACACTAGCTATCATATGACAATAATATGCATAATCATTAGATCATCATTGTTGTTCCTTCAAGTTCATCAACTGCCATGTTTACATCAAGTCTAAAGGAAAAAATCCATGTGACTGCTGAAATATCTTAGCCTCACAAGTATAGGATTCCTATATTTTGATTAAAAAGCTTTATGCAACATTTAAAGTATTCATTCAAAAAATGATATACCAATCAAGAGAATCTAAAAGGTAAAACACAAGTCAAGTTGGTTGTCTTTCCTGCACCATTCTAAGTTGCAACAACATTATTGACTCCCTAGAACAATAGCGAAATGCTTGCCAAACCATCATGAAAAAAACGTAGACATTCAAATGTCACAAAGTTCCAATTCTTTCTTCACAAGTCTTAAGAAACATATGCCTTCTGTTGGTGTAGTACGAGGCTAGTGCTCAAGAACAAGACCAATCGTATAAGCTTTCTCAAAGGAAAGAACACATGTATTGAACTCCAAATCGTGTTTCAAACAAGATCCTTAAAGCTTTATTTAGTCTATAAAATGTGCAACACAAAGTCCAAATATCCTTTAGAATTAGATCAAGCTAATTGCCTAAACTTTGCACTGAGTAAAACAATTCAGAAAACAAGGGAAAGGAGAGCAAGAATGTGTGTTTATTTTTCATCCAACTTAGTCTCTTTATAGACAACCAAGCACATTGAAATGGCCAAAAGTTGTAACTTTTTCTGAAAGTTATGACTTCTGTCAAGTCTTTTTCATTTATTTAAAATATCCAACACCTTCTACCAAAGGATAAAGAGTCTGAGCTTGCTTTTCTTATGACTCAGCATGCCAATGTGGGTATGTTGAAATTAACTGCAGCATTAAGTGGGTCAAACAATTTAAATTTTTTTACTAAAATATAAGATAATGAAAGAAGAACTAATTCTTCAAGCTGTAGCAAGCTTGTTTACTTATATCAACAGTTCATTGTTTCGACACAATTTGCTTGGACTTGGATACTAGTATCCACATGATTGTGGACCTAGGTTTCCACCTGATTTTCTAATAATTTTTATAAAAGATACTCCACACAATTGAATTACAAATTTCCTCAATTCCATACTCTTTTATCTATGTTCATTAAATTTTTCAATCCAGATTAAACATTAAACTAATTTTATTTTTTGCTAGTGAACCAGACATTTTTGGATGGAACTAAGGGGTTTAGGAGTCATGGCTGTATTGTCAATTGTAATAGGTGGATGAATGCCAACCAAGATCGTTTATCGGCGTGAGAAACTCTGAGCCAGATAACTGAGCACAAGTAGGATACTTTGGTTATAGTACCACAGTGGTACCAACTGGCATTTGAAAACTTTCACTGACATTTGAAATTAATAAACACTTGGATTCAAACACATTTTCTACTTTCATATTAGGATTACTTGATGTAATTAATACCAAAATGGTATTATATTGATAAAAGGACTGCTTTTCAAGAATTTTGAACCAAATGTTTAGTGGATCAAAGTAATTAAGCAGCAGTACAGATGTAGAAAAGTTCATCATGAACGTACCAAATGTTCAACAATGTAGGTTCTAACAAATAACAACTTATCAACTGAAATGATCATTATTATAAACATCATTCAGTCCTATTTGTCCCAACTTTTCAGGGAGGTAGGTCACATGGATCCTATACATCCATTGAGCTCTATACAAATCTAATCATTAGTAATATCTTATTAACTGAACTAACACAAGACAAAATTAAGTGAAGAGAAAGGGAAATTGTTAATCTAAGAAAGTAATTTGTAGGAAAATCTGGGTAGAAGATTCAGAAAAATTGACATTGATAAAGATCGGAAATATCATAAATATGATGCAAAGATAGCATAAAGTAGAAGAAAAATACAGTGCCAAAACCTAACCTGGCCAACCCATTGCCTCAGACCAATTATATGCTCCCTAATTTGCTCAGGAGTGAACAATTCAATCAACGAAACACCTTTTATCTTTGGCTTCCCTGATTTTCCAGTTACTTGATCAGTTGGTTGGTTAGCTAAGTCCTGGTTGATTTCTGCAGCAGCATGATTCAACAATTTATCATCAGCAGTAACTTGTTGATGGACACAAGAGCTAACAGTTCTAGAAACATTAGGATTCTTTTCGCAGCCAGTCAAAATTACCCTCTCCTTAATAGTACTGTCAAATACAGGTAATTTTTCCTGTCCACTACCAAAAGGCTCATCCATCTTCACATTGAAGTCAGAGTTAGCAAAAATCTTTGGTTTACACTCTGAGTCTTGCACCTCCCAGAAGTCATAATGTTGATTTCCAGAAGTGACAGGGATTAAGGTAGATTCAGTGTTAGGAAAAATAGGTGATATGTGTTCGATCTTGATCCGCTTAGATACTGGCTGATTGTTCTGAGAAACTTCAGAATGCACTATCTCTGCTTTCATTCCATCAGCATCTCTGTTTATTTCAGACAGCTGACATATCTCAGCCAATGCATGGGAATGTGCCTTGTAATTTTGAGCTATCCGATCACGTACAGGAATGCACACAGGACAATCACCTGCTGCACAGTTACAAATATGGTTGACAAGTTTTCTAGATGGAAAACAACGTGGAAACTTGCACTGATCACTGCTACAGGTATCCATATGCATAATCAACTCCTGAGCTTTCACACAGTTAGCTTCTTTGCACATTCCCTTTTTCGAGGGGCACTTGCGAGCATGATGTAGAAACAATAACCATCTCTGTTGTTTTAAATAGTTTGGTTGCTTCATATATTCTCCGTTTGCAGTATCCAGTTCTCGAGCAGAGCATAGAGGTTGTCGAGCTTTGTTTTGCCCAGACAATCTTTGATGAAGCTCTTCCTGGATTTGTTGGAATGATAATTTATCTGTGGCCTTGGGTTGCTGAATTGGTTGAGGATGACACTGAAACTGCAGGGGTTCCTCCATTTGTGATCCACTAGATACACAACTAAAGTTGTTAGAAAATCCATCAAGCTGCTGGTGTGGATGCAACACCTGCTGAGAATCCTTTGAAATCGAGACACTAAAATCTTTAGAGTTGAGCAAAGGACCTAAAACTTGAACACTTTTATTTTGAACTTCAGCAGAATAATGTTGCTGGTACTGGGTCTGTAAATCTGGAGGGTTGACTTGTTGAGTGGCTGATGGGAAAAATGTGTTAGAACAGGTGACATTCGATATTAATTGCTCGGCAAAATGTGAGGCTGATGAGGACTCTCTCAAAGGGTCATTCTTTGGTATCAGTTGGTGTTGGTTCTGCGTGCTTTGTTGTTGCTTTTGCAGTAACTGATGTTGGCTCTGAACAATTTGTGCACAAGATTGATTAGACTGTTGCAGAGATTGTTGCACAGCCTGTTGCGACTGAAGATTTTCTCCAATAGAATGAGTCGATTGATAATTCATTTTGACAGATTGATCAACAAGAAATTGAGGTTTGTTATCAAGAGGAAGTTGCACCGCATGGAAACCTGAATGATGGTTGAGTAATTCTTGGTTTCTTCTTGACTGATCCATAACAGAATTTATGTTACTTATAGAAGATAAACTAGAGGAATCCCATTCATGAAAGGTCTGAGAATGTGATATATCGTTCATGTTCACTGTATAACTACTGCTCAGAACAGGTAGCCCTTGCCGTGACATTGATGCTGTATAAAACAGAATTATATCCTCGCAATATGATAAGACTATTAATGAAAGTAATAGACAAGATGAAGCGTGCAACAAAGGGAAAAAAACCATCATATGTTCAAAGGAAACAAACTACATGAGGAAAAAACTAGAGGCATGAATTGCACTGGTATTGATAAAAGCACGAACATTACTTGGCATCCTTGATTGGTGATGTTGCTGATCCAAATTCTGATATAGAGGCTTTGAGGAACTAGAATAAGGAATTGGGCTTTGGAGACCCTCAGTGGCTGCAGGGCCACTATGTTGTATGTTGTTCCCAATAAATCCCAATGCATCATTTGCAAGTCCATTAGATAATCCACAAGGGGAACCGTTTTGAAGAATATTGGACCTCATTCCAGCCCCTATTTGAGAACCAAGATTATGTAATGTGTGGACATTTTGACTTTCCACATATTTCTTAAGCTGCAGAGATTGTGAAGACATATTAAATTCAGTGCTAGGTAATCCTCCATTAGAGCATTCAAGATTTGCAGATACAGTCCGCTGACTATTAAATCCTGGTGTCGGTATCATTTGACTAAATTGTCTTGGTACATTAGTTGAAGGAATGGAAGACATTATATTACCAGAAGCTAGAGCAAAGTTGGATGATTGAGACTGGTGGCCATTAGAAATTGTTCCTGCACATGAACACAATAAGTCCACAGCAAATGATGCTCGTAGCTTAATTATAAGACATTGTTGGAGAAAAGTTACCATCTGAGGCATTTGAAGATGTATTATTTCCATTATCAGTTGGACCATGTGCAGTTGATGGTAAGCTGCCAGTACTTGAAATAGTTTGAGGTACGACATTGGTATTGCTGGTGGAAAATGTAGGATGATCTGACTTAACTGAAAGTCCACTATTGTTGCTTCCACTGCTTGACATACCAGGAGTAGGAATCATACTGACTGAAGATAAAGATGCATTATGATTTGATGATAGAATGTTGTAAAGGACACGCTTCACAATAGGGTATAGGCGTTGCTCTGATGCTTCCATCGCTAAACTCAAATAGACTTCCTGATCAGTAAATTTATGCCTTAGATGGTCTAACAAAGAATGAGTACCAAAACTGAAGCAACTATTGTTTTAATGTTGCATTAAAAAATCTTTTTTCTTTTTTAGAAAAAGGATAGGAGTGTGCCCTTAGACACCCTCAAGATTTTATTCTCAATTATTAGAACAATCCGTGGAAGAGCCCCTGCAGTCAATTCTCATTTACCCAACAATTGTAAGAAAAACTGTTAGGAAAAAAATGAAAGGGCGCCCTTATTTATCAAAATCGTCAAAAGGCGATATTAAAAAAAATATCAAAAGAGCACCCCACCATATTTTTCATGCTGAAAATACCCTTATTCCAGCACCATCGTACCAACTATAGAATATCTGCTACAATGTGTTAAAATAAACTAGTTCAACTTGGTTAAAAATACTATATATAATGCACTGTTATATTAAAAAAAAATACCAACTGGGTTAAAAATACTATACATAATGCACTTAAATATATATATATAAATTTTTACCAGCTTGATCAAAATTACCTAAATTTAATCAAAATTGCTTCAACATGGTCAAAATCACCATAAAAATGTTGCAACGACCACTATTTTTGACCAAGTTGAACTAAAAAGAAAAATGATTTACTTTAACACGTTGTAGCAGTTACTTCATAGCTGGTATAACAACGCTGGAATAAGAGTATTTTCGGTACAAGAAATACAGTGGGGTGTCCTTTTGATTTTTGCCCAAACTATTGTTAGAATTAACGAAACTTAAGATTTGAAACCTTATGACTCAACAATCAGATAGATGTATCGGTTGGATTATAAAAGAGTCCCTATAGAAGTAAAGAATGTGTGAAGAATAAAAAAGTTACCCTTGAGCCAATATCCTTAAAGATACGATCTTCAATACGCATAACAA
This sequence comes from Kaempferia galanga, assembly GCA_037974795.1. Classification (NCBI taxonomy): domain Eukaryota; kingdom Viridiplantae; phylum Streptophyta; class Magnoliopsida; order Zingiberales; family Zingiberaceae; genus Kaempferia; species Kaempferia galanga. Next base: position 3,171 of record JBBPFP010622892.1, on the reverse strand, counting down.
GCTCTGGTATCCTTGGGGACCATTCAGGACTTGATTGATTTCTTTTTTGAAGAATATTGAAGCTGCAACAATAAACAATTTGTATCATCAAAATAAATCAAGAGCCATATGTCTTGATAGAATGTATATGAACAAAGCCAAGAATATTGAATTACTTTATTTATCATATAATTAAGCTATCCCCCACCTAGTGGGATAAGGCTCTGTTGTTGTTGTCGTTGTTGTTGTATCATACAATTAAACTATAAAGTTGAGACATACACTTCAAAAGATAAAACGTAGAATATTTCATTAATACATATGCATGTAATGGTTGAGTGTGTTGGTTCCAACTATGTAAGTTGCATGCATATAATAGTCAAACAACAGACTAATTTAATACTTCCTAGCAATTTCATCTCACTATCAAAAACTAGTGCAATTACAGATGAATCTGCAACACAGAATAAACTGTCATGGTAATAGAAATCCGTCAGAGGAAATTCTGGTCCAATTAATATTAAATAAAGCCACAAGATATTTTAATGTGCTGAACCAAAGTTAAACAACTATAAACAAACCAGGCTACTGAGTGAGATGATTGAAAAGCTAAAATTACTTCACAGTTTAAGTCAACTTTCTTTCAGAAACAAAAATGTTACAGATACGTCTAGCAACACCATGAAGAAGCAAAACAGCATGTTAAGCTTGGAGATAATACACATGTTGACACTAATACCATGTCTTATTTCAGAGTTTACCTTAAATATTTAAGACAGTTGTGATAGTATAGATGACACGTTCCTTTATGATTAATGTTTTCGATAAACTTAAGGCACTTTTGTTAGGTATATGAAGAACATGGTTTAGGGTCCAAGACCGTAAAATTACTGTACAACTCGTGCATACTGCTAATTATCTCATATTGGTTGCTGTTGTATACATCATACACATGCTAGGAGCTTCCATGAAATTTCTCCAGACAATCATATATCACCATCCACAATGTATGAAAGTAAATGCCATAATTGTATTTGGAATCACATGCAAAGTCCTTTTCCTAAATGAAAGTCTTATCTTATAAAGATAACTTTTGTGCAGTGAGAAGGTCAACACTGAAAGATAGACAATGGAGAAACCAATTAAAAAGTTAAACAAGACAGATGGAAGATGTGTGTAGCTAGTGATGTGAACGTCTGGAGAATTGGCTGGTCTAGGATATAATCTAAATTAGATGCAATTAAATGGCTTGTTTATAATTACTGCTTTCTTTTGTCTCCACCAATGAATCACCTATTCTAGGCTACAAACATCATTTGAGTCAATGAGGCTAATAAATGACAATTAGCATAAGTTATGTTTGGTCTAAAGAGTGGACGGATAAATCACCAGATAATAGTGAAGTTCCAAAACAACAACTCGCTTACATATTTGTCCGCATAGCAGCACGACCATTTTGAAGTTCTGAATCCATAGGTCGTGCTCCAAGGTTCTGCATTTGATGCGCCATTAAGTTTCCAATCTGCTGTGATGGAGCAGATATTTGTGTGCTAGTTTGGGCAGACATCTGATTAGAGATCTGCCCGTGCAAATGTGCACGTGCATTCATCTTCCCAAACAATTTTAGTACACTGTTCCTCGAAGAAGAATCACACCCAACTCATGGTGAAAAAAGGTCGTTAGCAGCATGTTGTTCAGACCATCAAGCTTCTGCTTACTGCCCAAATTAGCAAGGCTCAATACATCACTAAGCAAACCAAATGAATAAATACTGAAAAGTAAAATTTTCTTGCAAATGATAAAAAAAGTAAATCATTTCGTAACAAAACACACGCAATGACAAAGAAACAATCAAATAAACCATTAACGCTATATGTCCTTTTAGCGCTAAGTGTTCCATCTGCATAGCTCACTAAGCATAAGATTGGAGCTTAATTGAAGACTATAATAGTAAGCCTTTCATGTAAACAACAATTAGTAATGCAAGGAAATGAATGAAGTAGCGAGGAAAGTAAACGACCACTAAATTGGACAGAATAAAACCCACAGGAAGTGGCTGACGCCACGAACGCCTCACGCGCAGGAAAGAGGACAAGCATCATAAATTCCAGTATAATCAAAATGAGAAAATGTCCTAAAATTTCCATCATTCGTTCCTGTCCACCAAACCGACGAACAAGAGAGACAGATAAAATTCACAATGAAGCCACTTTCCTCAAACCCTAGCACAGCATCAGATCAAAATAATGCTCAACGGAGACCTTAAAAGAGCAAATTATAACCCAGAGACCTCCACGAAATAAGAAAACTGTACCCTAGGGAGACCACGGTCGCCGGCTTTCTTATGCTGCCGTCAGCAGCTAGAGCGGCGGGGCGCACTCCGACAGCAGCAGTCGGAGGGAGAAACGCAAATCCCCGGACATTTGTCTGTTAAAGAACCCACCGGACGCTAATCGACGATCCTAAGAGCAGCTGCCTGCGCCGCGCTCATCGATCCCTTTCTTCGAATTCGAGAAAATAATGCAGACGCTCGCGGCGAGCTTTCTTCCTCCCCGTTTCCTACTGCGCTCGCTTCCTCCCTCTTTCCAAATCAATCGACTTAACTAAGCTCGGACGAAAGCTCCTCCTCCGATCAGCAATTTCTTAAACCTCAAATTCATTCCCCGTCTTTCCATTTTGGGACATTTGCCCACCGCCGATTTGAGGTCCGATCGGAGACCACGGCAATCTTCCTAGCCGTCAAACACGTGACGATATATACGCGTCCCCCGGTTGCACCCGACGCCCTGCGTCCTGATTTGTCAAACCGTTAAATGCTTATCTGTTTCTTCGCGTTGGGAGGTGGGTAGCCGTGTCGGGTAATAATAATTCGGGTGGAAGTGGGTGTCCTTCCGTTATGTGCGTTTTAATTGGGCAATATCTTGCATGGTGCGACTGCTACTAAATTAAACGCACCATAGTTTGAATTGCAATGATAAAGATGTCAGTCCACGTATCGCCTGCATAGATATATATATATATATATGGGGACAACCTTATAAAATATCCTATGGGTTAAGGTCTTTATGATTACGAATTTTGAATTAAAACACGTATTAAGGTATTTTTAGTCGAAATTATTTGGTGGACATCTGAATTATAAAAAAATGATTACAAGTATCTTAGATGGCTAGAAAAGCGAAGACTCCATTT
>JBBPFP010620701.1:0-16303 GCA_037974795.1 Kaempferia galanga | reverse complement strand
GTCAGAAGCTAAGGTGTTTGGTGAGGGTGTTCTCATGGAGTGAAGAAGTCCATTGATATTTAATGTTAAGTTTCATAAGTATAATTATATTTTTCTATGGATGATAACGAGTTTCGGTATTGTTAGGGCACGAAGCCTTTCATATAGGCATCCCAGAACTCAAGTCCGATTAAAATTATATCTTCGTCCTCGTGGAGAGTCAAAAATTGAATTCCATCCTGTTTCCGTTGACAATGAGTTTTCGTGGATTTAGTATCCCTTTGATTTGTGTCCATGCCCATTAATATAACTCTTTTGTCCATGATCAAAACTTTTATTGAATAAAATATATATTTAGCTCCATGGCCATGTGTAGGGTGGTGGCCAGGTGCCCTGCATTCTCGCTTCTACCCTTCTGGCCTTCTCTCCTTCTCTCTCCCTCTCCTTTCCACAAACCAATGCGATCGATGTCCGCGAGTGATTTATTAAATGTGTGCAACGGACCTTCCTGCACACCTTCACTCGCTTGGTGAGACAGAACGAAGAGGGAGTCAAGTTGTTGCTGGCGTTGGCGATTGGCGTATTTGCAAACCCTAGTTAGTGCGCGAAGTTTCGTCCGAGAAGCTTTTCAATCAGCTGTTCTTCGGTTGTAGGCGTGATTCAGGTGTTCGTCCTCATCTTATTTGTGAGAAAAGATGGGTTTTTTCTTCTCGTCTCGCTCGGTTTTGTAGGGAAGGTGAAGAAAGCTAAGGCTTTTCGCCTTCAAAACCGTCTCCTTGTCTCTTTCAGTCCCCTTTGGCTCCAGTGCTTTGGTAGGTAGGTTAGGTAGAGTTGGGCAACCTGCTTAAACCTAGAGATTTCGCTTAGATTTTAGCTTTTTTGTTCTTCGTACTGAACCCCGGAAAAACCCTCGAGGCTAAAACCTGAAGAAAGGAAGCTTCTTTCTTCGATTTCATCGGACACTCAGTTGCTAGACCTCTTTTTGTAAGCTAAACCCTAGGCGATTCTGGGACACTCAGCTAAGGGAAGCAGGGGGAAGAAGAAAGATCCACTTTTTATGAGATTTCCTCCCTGTCAATGAATTGGATCGATCTCGATGTTTTCGGGGTGCTCGGTTTCGAGTCTGGCGGCGAAGTTCGCCTTCTTCCCGCCCGACCCACCTACTTACAGCGTGAGGAAGGACGACAACGGCCGAATAGTGGCGTCCGGCGTGCCAAGGGACCATTCCATGGATGTCCTGGTTCTTGATACCAAGCACGGGAACAAGATTGTTGCCTTTTATTTGAAGAATCCCCTTGCGAGACTTACCGTGCTCTACTCGCATGGCAATGCTGCAGATCTGGGTCAGCTCTACGATCTCTTCGTGCAGCTCAAGCTCAATCTCAGGGTGAATCTGATTGGGTTAGTTGATTTTTCTTCTTCTTTTTTACTCTTCACCAACTGTTTGTTTTCTTTGTTTTACTGTTCTTTTCAGCACATGTTGTCATATGTTTTTGTTCGAGCAGTCCTGATCTGTAGTGTTGACTTGATTTCGAACTTTCTTTTGTATTTCTTGCCCTTGCTTGCTGTTGAATCTACAAATATCTGCAGTTGCAAGGAAGTTATTCTATCTGTTTTTGTTACTGCATTTTTCTCCTCAAAATTAGATCTTTTGCACGATAGCCTCCGGCTTAGATCGCTTTTTAATTCAGTAATTCAAAGCATAAATGTGTGGGATAATCCAGGAATATGACAGTGATATTTGAAAACTATTAATTTTACAGTAGCCAATTGATTTACGAGTTGATTAGTTTTATTGAATAAGAATTTTCTCTCATGCATGTTCATAGCTGGACACGATATCGGTTGGGGAAATTCTGTGTAATTTTGAAACTTCAGGAAGAAAGCTAAATGCTCGATTCACCATTTACATCTACATGTTGAATGTAAAGCAAGGTGAATCCATATTTTACATCGAGTTATCAGAGGCATTATAACAAAATTACAATGTAGTAATGTAGGCTTAACTATTTGATGATCTATAGACCCTGTAGAGGTATAGTTAACAAACAAGTTATGACATCATAGTTTTAGAAATGGACAAAAACTTTGAGATGTTTATCACTGTGCCAAACTATTCTTGTTCCGAGTCCTTTAAATGTCTTCTAACACGTTCGATGAATTTCGTGTCTAACAAAGCTTTCTTCTAATGTACAGATACGACTACTCAGGATATGGAGCATCTAGTGGTAAGGTATGGTGGTTCCTCGAACCAAATAAAGTTTCTTTTTCCTCTTACAAATAGAAGATAGGTTTCTACTTTCACTCACCGAGATCTCAAGTTCAACATATGTGTTATGATTCTTGAGAAAGTGTTTGTCACTTTAAACCGAGTTAAGGAGGTGATTTTCGTTCTCGCCGCTTGAAATTGTGGAAACCCTTTAAACTTATCAATTTATGTGAACTTCTCCCTAATTATCATTTTTGGTTCTTCTGGTTTTATGTTTTCTTAGTGTATTGATTTGGTTCTTCTGGTTTTTGTGGTGTTTAGCCAAGCGAATACAACACATATGCAGACATTGAAGCAGTATACGAGTGCTTGCAAACTGAATACGGAGTCAGTCAGGAAGACTTGATCTTGTATGGCCAGTCAGTCGGTAGCGGCCCGACATTGCATTTGGCATCTCGGTTGCCAAGATTGCGGGGTGTAGTGCTCCACAGTGCTATATTGTCGGGAATTCGCGTTGTTTGTCATGTCAATTTCACCCTTTGCTTCGACATTTATAAAGTATGTCTCATTCTTAACTCCATTTCTTTTTCACATGTTTTTTTTTTTTTTGTATCGACTAGCTATCTCGATACTAATCAATCTACTTGTTGGTGCAGAACATTAACAAAATTAAAAAGGTCAAATGCCCAATCCTCGTAATTCATGTAAGTTTTTGTCAAGTTCATCAAATTTATCTACAGAAGTTGAATCCTTGATGTTAGTATTCCTCACACTGTGTAAAAAAAAAGAAACAAGAATAGCAGCATTGCTTTCTTATTTCGATTGAGTCAGAAAATTCCTTCCGGCAGGGTACCGAGGATGATGTAGTGAATTGGCTCCATGGACATGGACTATGGAAGCTCGCAAAGGAACCGTACGAACCGTTGTGGATCAAAGGAGGAGGTCACTGCAACCTGGAGCTGTATCCCGACTACATCCGTCACCTTTGCAAGTTTATACGCGAAATTGAGAACATAACCACCGCAACTCGGCTCAAGAAGATAAAGCAAACTCTAAAGCTCCCTAAAAAAGCTACTGTGATCAGCGGCACTGCCTCGACAACTACCTTCACCACAAACTGCTGCTGCCGAATCAAATTTGTGAAACCGAACTGGACAAGCTGCTCGCGCAGAGGATGCCTAACGGTGCGGTGCTCGAAAGGGTCTGCTAACTTGTGCAATTGGTGTTCCGGGAGAAACAGGCGGTAAGTGTGGTCGGTGTACAGATTTGCCAAAACATCTAACCGTGTTTATTGTATCAAAAGGCTGTAATTGGTGATGAAGAAATCGGTCGAGAATCAAGGATTTGGTGCTAGTTTATATTCATATGTTTCTTAGCTTTGCTAAAACACTTGTTGAATTAGTTTGTGTTTCCCTGTTTGATTGCTGATGTTGAATGTGTTGTTCTAAGGTGAACCTGAGATAAGTCATCTGTCTTGCTGCTTGCCTCAGGCCATATTCTTATCGAGAAGAGGAGGTTTGATTCTCGATGTTCGACCTCTCGACTTCAAGTGGCAAATTTATATTTATTTATTGTTTCAATTAGGACGGACACTAGAAAGAGAATCCACCATAGATTGAGCCCATGAGTCGCCTAGATTTAGGCCCAAATTAGACATCGAATCTAGTCCTCAAATCTATGCCCACCATAGATTGTGTGGGGATCTAAGCTTAGATTTGGAGATAATGTGAAATTAGGTTTAAGAATCTTGATTTCTTTTTGAAAAAAGGAAAATAAAATAAAATACAAAGGATGAAGAGAAAAAGACAAGAAAAAAGTGGGAACAAAAAAACAATTTCCCATTTCCCATGGGCCACATGTCCATAAAAAATCTAAGACAAAGTGCATTATTTGCCTTATCCATGAGAATGTCAAGGAATGAATGATGAACAACCAATCTCTGTCCACGATGGTGCTCCTCCCCTATCCTTATCTAGCAAAGTGATAGAAATACACATATAATAATATAAAAAAATTTATGTTTGGCCCTAGAACTTTATTGGATTTTAGAATGGAAAAAAATCTTTGAATTGTAAAGTATTGTTTAATTAATCATGTCTAAGTTCATGTCACTTCTTGCTTTTTATATGTGAGAATGGTAATATATCAGATGGTGACAAAGTGGTGCCATCATCAGGTTTGGCAGGATGCCAACAAATAATTGAGAAGTATATATATCTATATTTATTAGTCCACTCAAACACAGCAAAGATCAATTATCAAGAAGAATATCATTTTTTTAATATTAAAAGGATATCTATTCTTATTTTCTAACAATTTTTTATTTATCAATCTACCAAAGTATATATACACATAAATTTATTGACTAAGGGACATTTATTAAAAAATAGTTAATTTTCTACTTTCCGTTCTCTTTCTTTTCTCCTCTCTTTTTCATACTTGACAAACGAAAAATTAAGATTAACGAGTAGAATAGAGAGAGTAGAAAATTAAACATGCCCTTTTATAAATACTAAAATATAATATTTTTTTTGATAAATTCATAAATAATGTGTACTTTTGGTAATTATTTTTAATCATTGATTTATACTATAAATTATTCCAACAGTTAAAAGAGCACCTTTTTTTAATATTGTATATTCCTTTAGTGATGATAAAATAAGTTTTTTTTTTACATTAAGAGAATGTAGAGGTAGAAGAAACATTTAGCGTGGTGGGGCCCCTTAAGAAGCCTCCACTGGTGGTGCAGTAAACACCAACAAGAAGAGGACATGATTCTCTGTGTGACCCTTATTAATAATAATAATAATAATAATAATAATAATAATAATAAATATTTTATTTGTCTTTTTTTCAAATAATAATCTCATTAAAATATTTATTTTATAAACGATAATTTTAAAACATAGAAAAATAGAAAAATCTCGATAACTTCACAACGTACTACAAAGCCACGTAAGAATACACGTCATCTCCAGTTACCGACTACGTACCGTTCATGGTCATTAAGGCAGTCCCCTGGCAGTCCAGAAGTTAGTGGTCCCGCAGAACTTACCCACTCTGCCACCGCCAATAACCATCCCGGACCCGTTCCGGATGCGCCACACTTAAAGCTGCTGCGAGGACAGTGGGTACGTTCTGGTATTCGACTCTGCTTCCCCATCAATCTCCGCACCAGTTCGCTATGCGATTCGTACATTATTTTTTTCCAATTAAAAAGAAAATTAATTTTGAGATTTTATGTTAAATTAAAAAAATATATTTTTTTAAACTTATATTATTTATTTATGGAGACTAACGAGGACCGTTTCAACTGAAAGTGACAGGACTCTGCATGCCAACTAACGTGATACATTTCTATAGCATTTTGAAAATGTATCCGGTATTGGTTTCTATGCGGCGAGATCTAGGCCGTCCAGAGTACCTGCCAGTCAACACGTATGCAACGTGGACACACTGCAAAAGTCAACATCTCATGCCGGGAATTTATTGCGCTATTTCTCAACAAAGCGAAAGGGTACTTTTGCCATTTGCTTCTTCGGATTTTTCATAATTATTGTTTCGAAATTTTAAAATATTATCTATCTTTTCGGATTTAAGTAAAATGATTTTTTAAATCTAAGTCCGTAAATTTTCATCAACTAACTTTATTTTTTTGTCTTGTTATAACTAGTGGAGCCACTCATATTATTATGATGCATGTCGGAAGGACCCCACTTTGGTGTGTGCATTTAATTATGCAAAACATGTGGATTATAAAAGTATAAAAAATTATAATCGAATTTAATTATATTATTATTAAATATTTATTATTGGACGTAAAGTTAGAAAGTGTTAATTCAAAAAATTGTCCTACAATTTTAGTTTTCGGTAAAAAAATATACACGTGTAACAATGTAGATGGTCCCTGTCTGCATCAGCTGGTCTCTGAAACGTCGACGGCCTATATTTTATAGGAAAGACTACTTATCATCTTGATAAGGACAACTACGTATCATTGGAGAAAAGGACATGTCAGTGGTTGTCTCTTAATATATATAAGGTAATAAAATATTTGAGCTAAAGTCACCCCGATCTGTTTCTTTTTATACTTCGTATTCGGCGAAGGAAGGAACGCAAATTGATGCGGAATGGGCGTGATTTTATCACTTCCCAAAGAACGATCCGTGGAGAAATAGCGAAAAGCCGAGCGTACGAGGAAGGATGACGTGGCGATCTCTAGTTCGAGCGTTCGTAGATTGACCAAAATGCCATCGATGGTTGTGGGCCACGGAAGGAAGATGCCCTTTATTTGGGCGGAATGACTAATTCATCCCTACTGTGGAAGAGAACGCGGATACGATGTGAAATCCCGAAAATGGGATCGATTTGACCTCAGTAATCCTGGGCACCGACATGGCTCGTGGAGGGTGAGATAGTAATTTCGGATGGGGATGGGGTCGGTCTATAAAAGGAGAGAGATGGGGGACAGGAAAGCGAACGCTGCGGCTGATGAGAGAAGTGGGAAGCAGGGAAGAGTCGAGAGAAAGAGGCGGAGAGAGAGAGAGAGAGTGGTTGAGGGAAAGAGACTCCACCAAAACCCTAGAAATTCACGTGGAGGCGTGGAGTACGCTGCATCGGCGGGTTCTCTGTCCTGGAATTTGGGCGTCTTCGTCAGTTCGTGAAGGCTTCAGCTACGGATCGAGGGTTTCTCGACGTCTGGTTTGGTAAAGGGTGCTTCTTTGGGGGCGTCGATTGGATCGGGGTTGCTTTGCGGCACGAGGTTTACCTCGGGGTTAATCGCTTCCGGCCCGCTATTTTTGGTTGGATTCTGGATTTTGTTGGATGAAAATAGCGCCTTTTGGGGGTTAAGATCGTGGCTTTTGTGCTCGGAGGCTGGGAACTGCAAGCTTCTTAAAGCTTTGGTTTTTCTGTTTCTGGGCTCACTGACTTTTCTGGCCTGTACTGATTGTGATTTTTGTGCTCCGAGACACGCGCTACGGTCTCCACTATTGTTTTTTTTTTCCGAGTCTGTGCTTGCCAATCTTCTTGAGGTGGGAAGCTGTGTATTTTTGGTTTGCTCCAGAGTTAGAACCTTGTAAGATTTGGATTCTGTTGGTGCTCGAGGATACTTTGGGCGGAGTTCATTAACCGCTACATTTTGTAGCAACAAGGTACTTGCGCAGGAGGAGGAAGTTTAATGCATTTTCCGTTAGGGGATAGGTGAAAGCAGGATTCTGCAAGCGTGAAGTTTGGGATTTTGTTGTCTGTCTGTCTTGCCTTTTCCATTCTATCTGGACAACAAAATTTCTGCGCTGGAGCGTATAGGGATTCTTGGTTCGATGTCTTCTCTGAGCAGGGAACTGGTTTTCCTGATACTGCAATTCCTAGATGAGGAAAAATTCAAGGAAGCTGTTCACAAGTATTCTAACATTTTCCTTGACAAACATTTCATCTGGAGTTCTCAACTTCTTTTGGTCTTTGTTTAAATGTCTGGTTGTCTTGTAGGCTGGAACAAGAGTCAGGCTTCTACTTCAACATGAAACACTTTGAAGATCTAGTTCAGGCAGGGGAATGGGATGAAGTTGAAAAATATCTTGGTGGTTTCACTAAAGTTGAAGACAATAGGTACTCCATGAAAATCTTCTTTGAGATCAGGAAACAGAAGTACCTTGAAGCACTTGACAGGTACAATTATGCCACTGCCTCTTTTTTTTTTCGAATTTAGCTGAAAACTAATGTTTTCAGATCATTTTACGCTGTAACTTTTACAGACATGACAGGGCAAAAGCCGTTGAGATTCTTGTTAAGGATCTCAAAGTTTTTGCTTCTTTCAATGAGGAACTCTTCAAGGAGATCACTCTGCTGCTTACGCTGGAAAATTTCAGGTAATATATTCTAGAGTTGGATAACATATGTGTTTTTACTTAAACTTAATTGGTCATTCACCTTTTTCCAATCTCAAAACCTATGTAGGCAGAATGAGCAACTTTCTAAATACGGAGATACAAAATCAGCAAGAACTATAATGCTTCTGGAGCTTAAGAAACTTATTGAAGCTAATCCTTTGTTTCGTGACAAGTTAACATTCCCACCTTTTAAAGCTTCTCGCTTGCGAACACTAATCAACCAAAGGTGCAAAGTTACTTTTCCCTTATTGCAAGATTTCTTTGATTAGTTGATATATCCAAAGATAGCTAATTCATGTGATCCAGGCTCCGTGTATGTAGTCAGTTTTGTATTCCATGGATTGGCCAATGGATTGGGCTTATACTTATAATAGTTTTTTTTTTCTTCTTGGATGCTGGTCTTCTTTTCTATTTTCATGCATTGAACTTGTTACGAGGACCCATCAAATTTCTTTTTCTTTTCTTGAATTGTCACAATTTGAAGGGTGCTTAAAATGTATATACAATTTGGTGCTATCCAATATTGATTATGGAAAGTGAACCTCTTACCTTTTTTCCAACCTAGGATAGAACTTCTATAACTTTTTTATTTTCCTGTTTAAGTCTCATTCTGGGAAATGCATTGTAATAGCGTAGTACTATTTATTGACTTATGCCTGTTGTTTAGTCTCAACTGGCAGCACCAGCTTTGCAAAAATCCACGTCCCAACCCTGACATTAAAACACTCTTTATTGATCATTCATGTGCTGCTCCTACAAATGGAGCACGGCCACCTCCGCCTACCAATGGTCCACTTGTTGGGTCAGTTCCCAAGACTGGGACGTTTCCTCCAATGGGTGTTCATAGTGTAAGTGGATTATGTTCGTCTGTCTCTGTGTTTAATTTTATTCTTCATTTTTTAATATGATTACTGATTATTGTGTTCTATCCTTTTTTAGCCTTTTCAATCAGTTGTTTCTCCACCTGGTAGTGCCATTGCTGGATGGATGACCAATCCTAACCCTTCACTGCCACATGCTGTTGTAGCACCTGGCCCCCCAGGTTTGGTGCAGCCTCCAAATGCAGGTACTGATTGTTCAATGTCTCTCATATGCATTTGAAAAGTTTAACATGGTGCTGAAATCAAACCATGCATGTGATATTGCAGCTGCATTTATGAACCATCCGCGGCTCCCCACGGGGGCTCCTGGGATTGATTATCATACTGCAGATTCAGAACACATGATGAAAAAAATGCGAACAAGCCAAGTAGATGAGGTATGATGGACATAATGCTTACAGTTTTCTGGGATGGGATTCATTATTCATAAGTTGAATGCATTTCTTCTTTGGAATGTAATCGAGTTTATCATCTAGGTATCCTTCTCTGGTGTAACTCATCAGCGCAATATTTATTCTCAAGATGACATTCCCAAGGCTGTGGTACGGACTCTTAATCAAGGTTCAAACGTGATGAGCTTGGATTTTCATCCAATCCACCATATGATTCTTCTAGGTAATTTCTGTTCTTGGGAAGTATTTTGTTTTTTTGCACAAGCTTCTCTGTTCAAGTTTATATTTTTATATCCTTTCATTTTCTATTAGTTGGGACAAATGTTGGTGACATTGGGATTTGGGAAGTTGGATCCCGAGAAAGGCTAGCACAAAAGACATTCAAGGTGTGGGATATTACATCTTGTTCTTTGCCTTTGCAGGTATTCATCAAGCTGAAAACCCATCCCTTGTCTTTTTTGGTCAGACTATAAGAACATGAACAAATGATTCTTTTTTAAATCTCATAGTATATTTCATACTTGACATCACTTTCAATATACTTGCAGGCAGCACTTATGAAAGATGCTACCATATCTGTCAACCGTTGCTTGTGGAGTCCTGATGGTTCTATCCTTGGTATGCATAAGCAATTTTTTTTAACCTAGTTGGATTGTTCTGATCGAGTTCAAATAAGATCATTGGTTGAGCAGGTATATTATCACAACATTATTATATTGTTACAATTCTTCTTAATTCTTTTTATTCTTCTATGATACATGTAGGTGTTGCATTTTCAAAGCATATGGTGCAGACATATGCTTTTAGTCTAAATGGAGAATTGCGACAACATTTGGAGGTTAGTTAATTAGTTATTGGTTTTTGGCAACCATATGATGGTTCTGATAGTATCTTGGTTTGTAGATTGATGCACATGTAGGTGGCGTTAATGACATTGCCTTTTCCCATCCCAACAAGACTCTCTCAATCATTACTTGTGGGGATGATAAGACAATTAAAGTGAGTAGGAAACCATGTGGTTAATTAGTCACAAGTTAAAAAGAAGAATTGCATGTTATCTTCTGTTGCATGGTGGATAGGTATGGGATTCTTCAACTGGACAGAAACAATACACTTTTGAAGGTCATGAAGCCCCTGTTTATTCTATTTGTCCTCACTACAAGGAGTCCATCCAGGTTTGTATTTGCTCATCTCTGTATGTACTGTTTATTTGCATGATCTTCATGGTGCAAAACTTACAATTATGGTTTTTTTTATCTATATCCTTCTGACATTGTTTCATCATTTCTCTCTGTGAAGTTTATCTTCTCAACTGCAATTGATGGTAAAATCAAAGCATGGCTCTATGACTGTTTGGGATCTAGAGTCGACTATGATGCTCCTGGCCGTTGGTGCACAACCATGGCATATAGTGCTGACGGAACAAGGTGATGTGTATTCATATAACCTCTGTCACAGGCCTGAGTATATTTGCTACTCTGTTAATTTATGGACAACACAACTAGTGGCTGCAGTCATTTCATATCTTAAGCACATATAGTCATTATTATTTTTATTCTGTAGCTTTGCCGCTATCTTTTTTGTTCTGCTCTTCTAATGTTAGTAATTATTCTGTATTCTACTAAACTCATTACTATCCAATATACATGCTAAAGTTTCATCTTTTGGTGGTAGGCTTTTTTCATGTGGAACAAGTAAAGATGGTGATTCACATTTAGTTGAGTGGAACGAGACTGAAGGAACTATTAAACGGACATACACTGGTTTTAGAAAACACTCATTAGGAGTCGTCCAGTTTGACACAACTCGGAATCGCTTCTTAGCTGCAGGAGATGAATTCCAGATTAAGTTTTGGGATATGGATAACACTAATATACTGACTACCACTGATGCAGATGGCGGGCTTCCTGTTAGTAGCTTTTCTTGTATATTTCTTCCAATTCAAACTTTTAGTTTGTACGTAACTATTTCTCCATATCAGGCAAGTCCTCGTTTGGGATTCAACAAAGATGGTTCATTACTTGCTGTTACGACTAGTGACAATGGAATCAAGATTCTGGCAAATGCTGATGGACAACGGGTTATAAGGATGCTTGAAAGCCGAGCATTTGAAGGTTCACGCAGTGCTTCTCAACAAGCTATTGCTAACGTGAAGGTAGTATTCAGATCAACTACTCCAAGAGAATATTGTCTTTCAAATTCTTGTGTGGCAAGTGCTTAGTGCTAAAACGAAGTTTGTTGATAAACTGCACTTCAATGATGTGCAAAATTTTATGTCACAAGCCTATTCATAGTCAACACTTCAATTATCTAACATTCTCTTCACACATTCTGCAGCCCCCTGTTATCAATGCTTTAGGATCAGCTTCTAATGTCTCTAGCCCTATAACTGCAACAGCTGAACGCCCTGATCGAATCTTACCCGCAGTATCCATGAGTGGCTTGGTAAGTGAACTTGGTTCTAATGCCATTGTCCAAAAATTAGAGCTATGACACGAACAAAATCTGCAGGCTGTTATGGATAGCAATAGGACTGCAGATGTCAAGCTAAGGATTTCTGAAGAAGCTGAGAAAATCAGAAGCTGGAAGTTAGCTGAGATTGTGAATTCTGGGCATCTTAAAGCTTTGCGGTTGCCTGATTCGACATCAGCAGTGAGCAAGGTACATTTTTATGTAGTGCAAACTTTTATTTGGAAAAATTTTTATTTTGCTACCTCCAATTGTTTTTTTGTTGTTACCTTTTAAAATAATTTTTGTTTGTCATTTTTATTCAAGAACTGCTAGGTATGGTCCAGTTTAAAAGCTTGAAAGCATAAATTCTTCAATTAGGTGGAAGGAATTTTATCTTAAAGAGAATTACTTTTGATATGCCAAGACAAAGAATCATGATTTCCTTTTTTTTAAAATCTCAAAGAACTTATTTTTCTTAAAACTAATAAATATTTAGCCTATTCATTTGTATAATAAATTTACCATGTTTGCACAATTATATTTTTGTCTCTTTATAATGTTAGTTCCTTTATATTTTTTTCATTTTTGAAATGAGTTCTTTTCAGTATTTGTATTCCTAAGAGATTAGTGGGGGCAGTATGTCCTTAGCACCTATTATCTCTCCGTCCATGCTTGCAATAACTCCAGTAAATTTTATGGCAAATGTTAAGTATTTTGAGATAGAAGAGTGAAACATAATATCAGCTTTTGCTATTACAGTAATTGAATTTAGTGTGAGGATACCTTTATTGCTTTAAATGTTCATTATCAATAATTTTACACAGCATCTGTTGAGTGTCCTATCTGCTAGTTTGTTTGTCATGAGTGCAATGCTATCTAGATTCTACTACAATTTTACTTGCATCAAGTGTCTTTTGTTCTAATCCTTTATCTTATCTAATCTTGATAATGTGTTCTATTTTACATTCTGTCAAATATTACACTAGTTATCTCCTTTATTTTGCTAATTACAATAAGGTGATCAACTTACATACTTGTGTTCTCTTGCAGGTTGTGAGATTGTTATACACCAATTCTGGACTTGCTGTATTAGCACTTAGTTCCAATGCCATGCATAAGCTATGGAAGTGGTCACGCAATGAAAGAAACCCATCATGCAAGGTCAGAAAGTAACGGTTGTAATAAATTACTATTTGCTTTTAGCTTAGCGTTGACTGTTTCTATTATTCTTTCAGTCGACTGCATCTGTTGCTCCTCAGCTTTGGCAACCATCAAATGGTATTTTTATGACCAATGAAACAAGTGATAACAATCCAGAAGAAGCAACTGCTTGTATTGCTTTATCAAAGAATGACTCTTATGTAATGTCTGCATCAGGAGGAAAAGTTTCTTTGTTTAATATGATGACTTTTAAGGTACGTAGCCATGAATTGATTTGATCTGTTGCTACCAACATCTTTTTTATTTCATAGAGAACTTGAGCTGCAACATATCTTGCAGGTTATGACCACTTTTATGTCACCCCCGCCTGCAGCCACGTTTTTGGCATTTCATCCTCAAGACAATAACATCATTGCCATTGGAATGGAAGATTATAGTATTCAGATCTACAATGTCCGGGTTGATGAGGTTTGCAATCCCATAAATTTCAATGAACATAGGTCATCCCTCCTGCTTTCTACTAGCCAAACTATTTGTATTCTTCTTTTGAACATTTTCTCTATAGCATTAAGGCCTTTTTATTACCCTCTAGCTTCCAAATGTTTGGATCTCGTAGAAATTTTACATCCGTTAAGGATATTATAGTTATGGATGGTTGAGTTTGATACCACGTAGGTTCAGAATTATAACTTATAGGTAATTCGTAAATCTCTGATCCTGTTCGTGTGCCCTCTTTTGCATCACCTGAAATCATCTATAATTTCACCCGCTTGCAGGTGAAAACCAAGCTCAAGGGCCACCAGAAGAAGATAACTGGTCTTGCATTTTCCCAGTCTTTAAATGTTCTCGTGTCCTCTGGTGCTGATGCTCAGGTTTGCAGATAAAAAAATTCAGTTTTATCTTTTAACATCTTCTGTTATTACTCGTAGACTAATGCAATAATATGCAGCTTTGTGTTTGGAGCATAGATGGATGGGAGAAGAAAAGATCACGGTTCATTCAGGCGCCTGCTGGGCGTGCATCTCCATTAGTCGGGGATACCAGAGTTCAATTTCACAACGATCAGACACATCTCTTGGTTGTCCATGAAAGCCAAATCGCAATCTATGACAGTAAACTCGACTCTCTGCGTTCGGTTAGTTCTCATCTCCAATAATAATAGACATTACTTACCAGTTCTCATCTCTCTTCAAATACTTATTACAATCCAAATGTGCAGTGGTCTCCTAGAGATGCACTTCCAGCATCAATATCAAGTGCAATATTTTCTTGTGATGGTCTGTTGGTCTATGCTGCGTTTGTTGATGGCGCCGTTGGAGTTTTCGAAGCTGACAGCTTGAGACTCCGTTGCCGAATCGCTTCCTCGGCTTATATTCATAGGTACATACCTCCTTTTCCCAGTAAATTACAGTTTGACAATGATGAACTAACTACATTGCGTTAACTTCCTTTCTCCCTTCAATTCCCAGTGGATCTGCCTATCCCACAGTGATTGCTGCTCACCCATCCGAACCCAATCAGATAGCCCTGGGGATGAGTGATGGTGCTGTTCATGTGGTGGAGCCATCAGACAGCGATACGAAATGGGGGTCGGCGGCGCCTTCCCAAGACAGCGGAGCTCCGCCAACCACATCCTCGACCCCTGCTCAAAACAGTAGTCAGGCATCCGAACCCCCCTCCCGATGACTTTGACAGTAGTCGAGCACAAGTGGAACTAAATGAGGAAGATCAATCTAAAGGCTAGAAGCAGGTTATCTCCTTTTTGTTTCTGCTAACCTGTTTGTTTTCTGTAAATCTCATTGTGTATGGTACCTTTAGAGATTTTTAAAAGAGTGAGGAAGATGCTTGTTGGTGTAAAGAAATATATATAAACTTATGGTAATCTAGATTTTTATTTGCTACTATCCTTCCAAATCAGATCTAATATGTGCTTACAATGTTTTTGGCTTTTGCAATAGCAACCTGTACACTTTCAAAAGAGATTTTGCTTTATGTTATCGTTATTAATTAAAATAATTTAATTGTTGGGTAACAATTAAAAAGACGTTTTAAATTTTGTAAAATGTCAAAAAGAGGGAAACGTATCTGTTTTATAAAAAAAATTAAAAGGGTAATTCATTGGATATTTAATATCTAAAATACTTTTTATTTTTGTAATAGTTATATTTTAAATGCTTAACATTATTATATTAAAATATTCTCTACCAATTTAATTAAATTTATTTAAACTTCATAAAATTATTTTTAAAAAACTATATAAACATGGAAACTAATACTCATTATTAAAATTTTTTAAAATTATTGTAAATTGATTAAAATAATTTTAAAATAGTAGAAAACTTTTAATCCTGGATAGATCTTCGAATGCTGACAGGAAATTTGACAAGTGAAAAATATTACCACAAAAGACAAGTGAAAAATTGATATAAGGAAGAAGAAGAACCATATAGTATTTTGAGATATATATTGCTTTTTTTTTTTTCACTTGAGTATCCTTTTTTATCATGTAGATCTTTCCCCTTCTCCTGTTTAATATTATTGACAAAAGCATTGTTTGTCTTTTTTTTTTTCTTAACGGAGCTATAATAATTACATAGTTAATGAAATAACATTAAATGAGTGAAAATATTATTTTACTTCTGACTATTCCACTTTTTCATAGACTTATTGACCAATAATGAATATTAATATAGATGGCACCAGATTACTGAGATAGAAAGCACTCTATTTTTAAACCTAGTTAGTGTCGTTGTCTATCCCAGAGGGTGGTCAGCCCTGCCCCTCTAGGAAACACTGATAGGAAACACTCACGGTCGGTGGTCGAGAAGCTCAGCGTCCCTTAGTTGTGAATCCCATTTGGAGGAAAACTCCATGCAAATGCACTATAGTCGGGAATCGAACTGTGGGTGTCTGGAAGATAACTAAGCATCCTTACTGCTGCACCATAGACCCGGGGGCAAAATAAATAAAAACGTAAGACAGAAAGCACCTTAGTCAAAGGAAGTATTTGCTCCTCGATTGATAACTCAACCACTTGAGAGATTAAAGTAAAGTAGTAGCTTGGTAACACCACCGCACCAAGGATATATCTTATATCCACTTGGTCACATTTATAGTCTGCTCGTATATATAAAGAATTGGGACTAATCGTCCGCGACTTGTCCGCGACAATTTTTTTTTTTGCGTTTTTTTCGTGTCTTCCTCGCCGCGCGACGTGCTGCCCTCCTCGCTGACCCACGCGACATGTTTTCCTCGCCGATGCTACGCGACGCCCTGCTCTCCTCGCCGCACGATGCGCCGCCCTGCTCTCCTCGCCGACTCACACGACGCGTTTTCCTCGTC
>JBBPFP010617433.1:0-16312 GCA_037974795.1 Kaempferia galanga | reverse complement strand
TTTGTAGAAAGCGCTGTAGTGCTTATACTTTGCAAGCAATTCTTCCGAAGAAAGAGTGATTTTCTCAAAATATTTAGTGAAAATAGAAGTTTTAGAAGAGGAATTTCCTCAATCTTAGAAGTAATTGCATCGGTACTTATGTTTCGGGTGTGGGAAGGTACTCAATTTTATTATCGGTGGATTGAATGAAAACGGATTCGTTATTTCCTTTCCCCTCTAAGATAAAGACGATGAACCTCCACGACCTCCTTTCATTGTAGTTAAAAGTTGGAGATGAAAAATGCACAGAAATGGAGATTTAGAATCGAAAATGTGTAGTGAATGTGGAATTGAGAATAAGAATAAAGAAGATGTATGTAAAAAAGATTAAATGAACTCTATATTTATAGAATTTAATAGTAACATACACTAAATCATAGTCATTAATAAAAATAATTAAATTATTTTAACCGTTGAAAAAAATACCTATGTATGTATCTATATATATTATTTTTGGAACTGGCGGTTCATCAGTTTTTGAAGGCCTGGAAGCATAACTGACCTGACATCATACTGGGCCAGTTATAATTCAGCCTGACAATCCAAGTCAGCGGGCAACCAGCTCATTGACCCAATTATGGGCCCGAATCGAACCCAGCTTGAAATCAGATCTAAACCAAATCGATCACCCTAAATTCAATGTTACCTCTTTAGTGCTATTACCTTGTTCTAGAGTTACGTGAACTATAATTAAGTAATTAAATGCAGCTTTTGAGAAATGTTGATATATTTGCAAGGCATATATTATAGGTTTGGAGACAAGATCATGTGGATTAGTGTCGGGATTAATTAGTGAACACAATTAAGATTAGATCCAGGAGAAAAGTGTTTAGTTAGTAAGATTCTTGCTTTGAAGGAGTCGGCTGAAGATATAAAATCTTAACTGACTCAAAATAGTTGGGATTAACATAATTTGGCATCAACAAGATTTGAACGAGTAATGTTCATGTGAAGTTACTTCATTGTCACCGATACACTGCTGGAGATATTCCGATCGATCGATCGAGTCGAAACAAAGACAAGCCATCGACACAAGACAAACTGTTTTAGTTATCGGCGGTTCTGTTATTGACTGCCAATGTGCAAGAGTTTTGTCCCCCTCGAGAGATCCGCTTCTGCAGGTGCTCGAGACTGGCCACTCGTTGCATCGAGGCAGGTCTGTGCATCCTTCCATCAGTTACACCACCATGAACTATATCATCAACTGAACTGGCAGACACAATCTCAGGGAGATGAGGATTGATATCTAAGTCCCGCGTCTGAGTCTGGAAGATTTGGTTTTTGTCATCGTGCACAGGAACACCAACATCGGATAAGTCCGATAGGCTCCCGGAGAAGGGTACACTGGCGGAGGACATTTCTGAGATTGTCGAGTAGGACAGTGTCATCCCAGTTAACCGCTTTACGTTGCCCTCTGCCATCTTCACCTGAATACAACAATGAGATTAGAAACTTGCATTGCACATAGATCAAAACCAAAAGTTCTGAGGCAATACAAATGTGAAACTGAGAAACTTATTGCCTTGGCTCTTAGAGTCTCCACATTCGCTTTGAGTATCTTATTGTCGACAGCAGCTTCATTGTACTTTTGATTGATGTCGGCAAGTCGCTTCAGCAGGGCAGAATTCTCAACTCTTAACTGTGAAACCTGTTGCAAGGTCCAGTTTAAGCATTTAAAGTGCTCCTTTGCCAATGAAGTTAAAGGACAACCAACTAATGAGCAGAAAAAAAACCTGTGCTTCAAGCTCACTTAAGTGTGCTTGCTTCCTTCGTCTTGAGCGCTTCGCTGATTCTCGGTTAGAAATCATTCTGAGAATGAGATGACAAATTGCTAAAAGGAAAGGCCAAACAGCCAAACATAAGGTACATTTGTAGCATACAGTGCAGCAATTTAACCGTTTACTAATGTTCTGGTCATACCAGTTTTGATAGAGTAGATACTACAACTAAAGATCATCTTTCAACATGACACCACAATAATGCATGGTTCAAATACACCTCTCAGCAAACAATATAATTGTAAAGATGATTAGGACATACAAGTAATGGGCACCTTAACTGCTGAATATGAAAAGATTTGAGAACCAAAAAGTGAAGTGCATCCATAAATTTTCAGGAACAGTGATACATAGAAGCATGACACGTACAGTGTGGCAATACAAGGTTCAAGTAAGCAATGGAGACTACAAGTGTAAAATAATATGTTGTGACTCAATGATGAGGCCTAGAGTAGCACAAACCATTTAAAAATACCCATTTGAGAGGAGACATCATGTGCACGTCAAGGGTTTAGACGTACTTGAACTTGTCTAGAGAAGAATGGAAACAAACACTCTTGCAACACACAGCAATTGTTGATACTCGTTTATTGCTTTGATACCAAGTTAAGTTTTCGGCAGATTAAACTAGCCCAAAGACCTAAGAAATTGGGAGGAAACACGCTGGATAATTAAAGAGCTCTTAGAAATACTCTTGAAATTAAGAGAGAGAGAAAACAATTTCCACTAGTCAAAAGCTGCCTCTTCAATTATTTCTATTTCTTCTAAATCTCTTCTAAGGTAATAGTAATAACTTGAATAATGCCAACAGTACACTCACCTACAATTGAATTGGAAAACCAACAAGATAATAGTAATTGTACTGTAATTCTTTTACATTTACCTCCTTATCCGTTTTGCAGCAGCAGGATCTGTATTTTCTGTTATTTCTGCTTCACCTTCAAGTTCATCCTCATCAGAGAGCTCTCTTGAGGACCCACTGGTAGCTGGCTTAATTTGGACACCTGAATTTTGCAAAATATGTAAAGCTAGAAGGAAGTCCACTTGGTCCATCTGCCTTATTTTGCATCTTGAATGTGTTTCCTAAATCCTAATAATGCATCAGTAGATACAACGAGAGGGAGACAGACCTGAATTTTGCATAATATGTATTGTAGAAATTCACTTGATGTATACCATTTACCTTAGATTACATCTTGAAAGCATTTCCTAAATCCTAATCATGCATCGGAAAATAAGAGAGGGAGATACAAATAGAAAATTATCTGAGTTAAAGTGTTGAGAGATGCCAATGCACTTAATATGGCTCATACAGTATGGTGAGAACAGTGCTTCCTGAAATTACTCAATGTCAAGTCCTAATCTATCAAAATTCATTGCAACAAATAGTGTTTAGGACTAGCATAGCATTGACGTTTTCTAAGATTGTATATGTGTATCTAGATACACATACACACAAGAATGATCAGATATTTAAGAGATTTTGCTCACCCAACTTGAAATAAGTTTCCAACCATTTGTTACTCTGGTAATGCAATTATGTAACAGAGTTATGTATGACACCATAAAGAAATGTAAACCTTGATAAATGAAACACCCAATATTCAAACAATAAAAGCTTTCAATCTGAAAAAAAAAATGGTTCATTTTTTTCAAATAAATGAGAAAAGGCTAAAACAGCAATAAGTTCTCCAATCAGATGAGAACAAAAAATTGATATAACAGACTTTAATGCATGTCATTGCACAATTCAAAAATTGCAAATAACTCATTTAATTTACAATTAAGTGTCTGGCATATTTTTCTCAGTGTAAACAACTGGCATAGCTAAATATGTAGTCTTATCGTGCCAACATAAGAAAGTTATATCACTAATCTGAACAAAGTTGCTCTTACAAAACTGATGTTAGAAGAACATGGTTGATTTTACTTGTCTAGCATCTGATGCATGATAATAGAGCAGAGTCAGCAGACTTGTTCAAATTTGTTTCCACGAAATAATGAAGTTACAAGTTTACAAGTGACTTACTTTTCATTCAAGTACATGGTTTGTTAAAATGACCAGCTTGTTTTAAATATTCGGGACTAACCAAAGAAGCTATTATCCTAACATCTATTAGTAATCATTATTCATTTATGCTGTTTAGTCCAACTGCGAATAATTTAATTGACATCTGTAGAAGTGCGTAGTCAACCAAGAAGAATGCCAAATTCCCATAGCAAATCTAACAATCGAACAAATAGAATATGCTATCAACTATACCACTTCTAACAATTATAATATATAAATCCTGGGATAATAACAGTTTTGGTTGGACATACCCTTTGCAGGTGCTTGATTTCCCTGCAGTGAAGTATCTGAAGTAGGTGATCTGGTGTTACTGCTAGCTGTAGGGACACAATCCGGAGGATTTGCACTAGAAGCCTGCAGAATATGAAGACTCATGGTCAGCGAGATATAAACCTGTTACTGTATTTTTATTAGGAACAAAATATAGCATTCACTAGATCCAAGATACACAGCAAAAATCACTATCAAGGTAAAATACTACCAGCAGTTCCATCAGTAGCAATGAAACAATCTAATTTCTATAAATGTGATTCGTCAAATGGAACATAAGAATTGTTTCCTGCAAACTAATTGTGATTTGGTGAAAAATCTGAATATAGTTTGAGAAAAAACTGATTCTGACGGGACAAGAAATAAAACAGATTCTGAGAGAAGATTGTCGGCCTCAACCACATCTTGGCATAATTACATAGACAACTTGACTGTAATTTGTAACATAAGTTGTACCTTATATGGCAATCAAGTTCACTTTATGTTAAAATAGATTAAGACCGTTCCTAAGACTTTAATACAATTTGTAGCTCAAGCTATTCCAAATCAATCTCCAAAAGGACATTTCCTTGTGCTTAAAAACTTGTGCTTTAGTGAAAGAAACATTTTATGAATTTCAAATTGTTGACAAAATTGTCTGGGTATATAGATTCAGCAAGGAATTTGCTGAATAGTGTGAGTTTTACAATGATCGTCAAAATGGCACGACTAATTTGCAGATGAATGAATGAGAAATAAACTGGAACTAGTTAACGAAAGAAAAGAAAGGATGAAAGATCTGATTTCCCCTGACCTTGTACCTGAGGAAAGGAAACACTTTAGTTCTTCCTAAAATTTTGACCTACAGGTGCAGCTGGTCTTTAGAGGTGCAAATTTACTGAATATTACCTCTGTCTTTTTCCTCATAGCTTTTATTCATAGAGTACCATGTTTCCTCCTTAAATTCAACAACAAACTGTTAACAAATAATTCAGTGGCACACTTGTCAATAGGGACAGTGAAAACCGGTTCATCCTTGGAGCTAATGAGACGGTCAAAGCCAAGACGGACACTCACATAGCTTCTGTAGGCATGAGCATACGTTCGTTATAGAAATAATGTACAGGAAACACTTTCTGACCATGGTGTCATGAACAGCGCTTTTAACTGGATTGCAACCAAAACAAACGAACAAACAAATTTAACATGATAATATGACTCAAATTTTTGACGAGAACAGGAAGGTGACAAGTCCGCCGTTGAAAAGCCACTCTCAAACTAACAATTCCCAACCTTTAAAAAAAATTAAAATAGTAATAAAAAAATAATAAAAGACAGCATTTGATCTCCTTCAGGGAAAAAAAAACAAGATAAATGCCAGAAAAACTGAAAAAGAAGGGGCTTGACTTGTACCCGCGACATGGCGACGGCGGCGCAGTACATATCCAGCTTCTGCTTCAGCAAGGCAGCGTACTCCACGGGATCCACCCGAGTCAATCGCGCAACGGACGTTCCATCTCCATCTACGGCGGTAGTCGCCTCGCTCTCGGCCTCTCTAGCCCCGTCACCCGACTCAATGCCGGAAGCGCCAGTGCCAGATTTAAATTTAGGATCAGAAGCCCCTGAAGTGGCGGTGGCCTCCTCCAAGAATTTCTCGAAGTACCACTCCGATGCGCTCCGGTTCATCCCAGCGGAAGCGGCGGAGGAATCGGCACCGGGGCAGGGTGGATCGGGGATCTCCTCCACAGAGAAAACTCTCTCCATTGCCTCCAGATTCTTCCCACCTACTCCACAATATCGATTAAATCTCCGTGCTCGGCGAATTGAAAAATGAACGGTGCCCTTTATTGTACGATTCCTACCACGCGCTACGAAAAGAAGAACAAAAAGAGGAAATTTATGAGCGAGCGGGGCCGAGAAAAATCGCTTGCGCTTCGATCTCTGGTCAAAATCAAGGCCTTTGCTGGAAGAGGAAGCGGCGGCGAAGAAGACGAGGTGGAAGAGCAGTTTGATTACAAGGTTGCGGCGTTTTGGTTGTGCGCAAATTAAGGCCCTTGCTTTGCTCGTGCGCTCTTCTCCTTCGGGATGGATGATCGAGTGTCATACCCCCGACAGGAAGCAAAGAAAGCAACTCATTTACGCGAGGCCCACAAGAAAAGAGCCACAGACTTCAGCTAGGGCCCACCTTCATCGCCTCTTTCTGTGGCTTACCAAAAACTAGCCTGTCTCGCCGACATATGGATTCTTCAAATCTGTATGCTCGCCTGCATCGACCCGGACAGGGGACATGAAAACATGGAGTCTGGTGACCTCTGAACGTAAAGAAGTGGGGGCGGCATTCTGTCCGGCTGAGGAAGATCCTATTCGCTGGCTTACTGAGGACAGCGACAGTAAACCTTATCTCTTGCCGAATCCGGTGAAGGAGGTTCCATCCTAAAAATACATAAAAATTGCTATTTAAAGAAATTTTATTTATACCATATGCAAATTATTAAAATATTTCTAAAATTCCAATATTTTCTATAATTAAAGATGGCGATTCATGATTATATAGAAAAACATTCTCTCGATTTTATCACGTAAAAAACAATTAATAACATAAGCCCCTGTATTTTTCGATTTTAAAGAAAATCTACAATGTCACGGATAATGATGAAATTTTTTTGTGATGATAATTAATTTCAGTTAGGTAGGGATCGCTTTGGGGTCGGACGTTGGGCACGTGGATGCGCCTTGGGACCCACCACGAAATCCAACTTGAGGTTGACGTGTCACCTTTGTTTTCTTGGCTCGTAGCAAAGGAGACAAAGACACCTTGTCTTTTTTGTTTAGGTATTTTTTTTCTTTTTATCTTATTGTAAACTGTATTATTTGTCGTTTAATTATGGTTAAACTTGCTCTCTCAATTGATTAGTATTTACATTATTAAATATATTTTTATGATATTTTTGTTTAATTTAATAAATTTTTTTACGCTGATTTAGGGGAAAAAAATCCTTCTCTGAAAGAGAGACAAATGTCGTCGCTGGGATCGGGGCTCTTGCTCGAGATGGCCAAATTCGCCTCCTACCTCGCCGTCCCCGCCGCCTTCACTTTCGCCATCGCCTTCGACTCCAACACCACCCTCCACAAGCTGATGGGCTTGGTAGGCTCTCTCTCTTTCTCTCTGTCGTTTTTACGAGGGATTCAAGTTGATGATCGTGAATTCGCATCAAACTTGCTCTTACTCCATTGTTACTATGCTCCTTTTTTAAAAAAAAAAAAAATCCAATGAATATTTTTGATGGATTTAAGGAAACTCTAGTTTGGTGGTGTCCTTATTAGAAAATTGAAACTCTAGGGTTTTGTTTTTGATTCAACTAGGGTTCTCAAGTGGAAAAAAAGGAGCAATTTTGATTTTGGAAAGCCGAAGACTAAACGATTTTGAGAACCATGAATCGACGACAGAGAAGGGGGTCGGAATCAATGGCGGAGGCATATGGACATGAAGATTTTTTTGACATAATTACAGAACCTGGTTGAAAGCTCCCTCGTTCCCTGCGTCTGCGACTCTGGATTAACCAATGGTATGGGGAAAAGGCCAGCATCTTGCAGAAGATTGGAATTACAGGGAAAGGGGATAAAAT
This sequence comes from Kaempferia galanga, assembly GCA_037974795.1. Lineage (NCBI taxonomy): Eukaryota > Viridiplantae > Streptophyta > Magnoliopsida > Zingiberales > Zingiberaceae > Kaempferia > Kaempferia galanga. The sequence goes on along the minus strand of JBBPFP010617433.1, from coordinate 8,549 downwards.
TACCGTTATCATTACTTTCTATAGTTGAAAATTTTCAATTATTAGTTTATTAACAATAAATACCCCTTCCTTCTCTTAGTATACATTATATTGTTCCATTATTTGTTGCACACATTGTTGTTCTAAGCAACCAAACATAGGATGGTTTTTTGTTATGAGATGTAACCATATTATTCTAGATTGAGCTGAGCAGCCCGAACCTTGGCATATCTTTTAAACTATACATTCGTGATTCAACTAGGGTGTTGGGTATATCCCACGATTAAATTGGCTCCGCTCCATCACAATGGACATCCTTTTCAATTGGAACACCTAACCAAAGAAAAATTATTACAATAACTCAGCCATTAAGTCAAAATGCTTATACCCTACAAGAAACAGCGATTAACGACTGAAATTTCAGTCGCTAATCAGTCACTAAATGCATTTAGCAACCGATTAGCGATGGAAATTATTTAATGCATTTAGCGGCGGAAATATAATTCCGTCATTGCGAGGCCGCAGTCAAGGTCGCACTCGGCCTCATGACCTTGCTACGAGGCCGCAGCCAAGGCGCACGTGAGGAGCGAGAGAGAAGTTTGATCGGGGAAATGGGAGAGAGGAAAGAAGTTTACCTAAGGTCGTGCACGTGAGGAGGGAGAGTATCGGAGATTGGCCGGAGATCGCGTGAGGGAGGGGGAGATCGGAGATCCGCCGGAGATCACTTGAGGGAGGGGGGATTGGAGATCACGTGAGGTAAGAGGGGGAGATCGTGTGAGGGAAGGAATTTGGAAAGTATAGTTAGGGAAATTGCGAAAGTAATTTAGTGACGGAGTTTTTTTTCTTGTCGTTGGAAAAAATTATTTAGTGACGGAATTGTTTTCCCATTGGAAAAAAATATTTAGTGATGGAGTTTATTTCCATTGGAAAAAAAAATTCCGTTGTTATTTTAGCGACCGAGCATCTATTTTGTTGCTAAATTAGCGACCGATCATTAATTCTGCCGCTAATTCCATCATTAATCACCAGCTTTCTTGTAGTGTTATGGCTTTGATTAACAATAATTCGCTCACCAAGGTCTCATTAAAGCCCTCATTAGTCTTACAATCAATGTGCAGATGCAGTTGAAGACTTTGGTTCTATGAAATATTGGAGAAAACAAAAGACAGAAAGGGGTTATTTCATTTCTCTTGCAGATTGTGGATGATAAAAATAAGGAATGTGCATGTGAGTTTGTAGCGAGAATTCTTCCTTCAATAAAACCTTTTCAATTGTTAACAAGTATCTGTCAAAAATCAAGTAAAACCAGTTTGGAAAATTTGTGTACGATAAAACAACCCAACAAGAGTGACTCAGACAGTTTCACTTGTGGTTAAGGCTGTGACTGCAGGATGGCCAAGCAATTGAATGAACTGGGTTAACCTTTGGTTATTTCTGACATTCCAGGCCCTTAAAACACCACCATCACACTATGAGAGCTTGCTATATTCGAGATTGTTGCCTTAACTTTACATAGGGCAATGCTTAAGGTATGGCTAGTGAGTAGCCATGTTGGAAGGCTGGATTTGCTTCTTTTTAAAAAATTGCTGAAGCCATGGGTGAACTTGTTAGAGAGTATTGCAAAATCCAAAGTGGGATTCAGTTAGAACAATAAGTACTTAGAGTTGTCCATATTAATCTTGTTGCAATGTGCCAAAAAAGACTCAATTACGAGGAAAATGGTTCATTTTAAAACAGAACAAAGTGATGTAGTAGAAACATTTACTTGACGCTTGAGTTCATCTGCAAAGATTTGTATACTACAGAACAAAATTATCAAGATAAATTACTTTTGAGTTTATCTTAACTATGTTTATCAGACCCGAGATGTCATAATGCAAGCAAAAATTTGATTTGATGATTCCATTCTTGGAAATAGTATATTTTTTGTTTGACATTAGGAAAAACTAGTGATTTTGCAGCTTTCTCTCTACAATATTTCGCCAAGTTTTCATGTTGATGGATGCAGCCTCCATGAACGTGTACTTGAGACTATCAATCATCTATTCATTAACTGTGAATTGGTTGAAATTGCTCAGAATCATCTAATCTTAACACAAGGATTATCTTATATTGTCTTAAACAGCATCATGTTATTAAACTTTTGTGTTTTTCTATTTTGGCGAATGCGATAATTATTTGTTCTGATGTTTATGATTGTGATTTGTTTTTATGTGTATGCCCATGCATTAGTTACTTCTTTCTCTCTTCTTGACTATTTAGTGAACGTAATGTAATTCACCATCTTTACTCGTGCAGCATTCCTACGTGAATTATCCACAAGAAGCTCATCGTCCTCCATCACTCGAGGAGCTCAAGGAGATGGCTGGAGAAAACATTCGCAAAAATAACTGATGTACTTGTAATATCTCAATATGTAAGTTTATGCCGATACAAATTTCACTCTTCTTTTCACTGAAACAGAAGGCAAAGAGTACTAAAATATCTTTGGAAAATAAATAATCAGTGACAGCTTTGAGATATGAAAGAAATACAAAGAACATAGTCACTTCACTCTTTGCTGATATATCTGTCATTGTTGTGCATTATGCAGTGTCCAAAATAAGTGAGCCCATGTAATTATATTCTTTGTTACAATTTGCATGGCTGGCTTATTAAAGTAGATTTTTACAGGGTGAAGGATGCAGATGCAAGGAACAAACCAGCAGTTGTATCAAATTGAAAGATTTAAGAACAAGTTGTAGGAAATAGATACTTAGCTGACTGAGTGAGTTTGATGCAATAAGTAATAACACTAGTGAGAAAGCGACTGATTGCAGACAACAGGAAAATTGGCTGTGAGATATACAACTTCAGATTAATGCATTAATTATCCACTGTGTGTGTAGAATGGCTTGTACCTAACACACTTGTCTGATTGCTCCTTTTTTTTTCCTTCAATTTTTTGTGTGGGTTCTAAAAGTCACTAGTTGAATGTCTATGCATGTCCAAAGCAAGATGTTCTTTAATCTAACTTTTGCAACATAGTCCTTTTTGAGTTTTAATGTCAACAAAGACACCCTTAGCATTAGTCAACAACATTCACAAACTCCTTTTTTCTTTATCTGATTTACTTTTTTCTCCATTTGGAAACGTTTTTTGGTGATTGGCAAAGAGAGGTGAAAGGGAAAGCCTTTATGATAAATTCAGCCAAACTAAAACAAGAATTTTATTATAAATTCCAACAACTTTTTTTCTTCGCTTAAATTATTTACAATTGGTTGTTGAAAGTGATAGCTTTTCCATTATATGTCAACTGGTTGTGGCTTATCTCAAGGGTCAAATCAAATGACATGAGAATAAACCTCTACCTCATCCAAAACCCCACCACTCTAACTTTTGCTCACTTTATGACAAAATAATAAATCAATATTAGATTAAAAAAATTGTATTTTCTTTACAAAAAATAAAGATCTTTAATAAAAATATGTATTTTCTAAATTTATGTTATGTATTTTCCACTTTAATTATTAAACTCATGAAATTTGGAAATTCAAGTTTGTGAAAATGAAAACTAATACAATAACTTTTTTTCAAAGTAATTGTATAAACAATGCTCAAAATGACTCTATATAACATCTAAATATCTATTTTATTGTTTAAATTATTACTTTAAATTACTTGGAAAGAGTACTTTAAAAATAAAATAAAAACATTGTGGGCATTTTGTTTTTTGTTTTTGGTTTTTATTTTTGCTTGTAATTTGCAACACGAAACAGCCTTTGCTCTGCAGCAAAACAGTAAGCTGTTGTACCAGGAAATGCGGCCCCGGCACCAAAATTAAGCGTTGCAATCTGTGTTCCGATTCCTTTCTTCCATTTCGCTCGATCTATTTTGGGTTGGCGACGCAGGAACTCGTAAAAAGATCCAATCTTTTCGTCTCCGTCGCTGCGAACCAGGCTGCTCATCTTGTTTCTCCCCCCAAAATCCTGGCTTTCGAGGTTTGTCTGCTAAAAATTCTTCACTGCAATGTGATTCCATGTTGTTTCTCATTAAAAAGTGTTGTATGTATTTATTTACTTGCCCCTTTTGTTCCGTCAGAGTATGCCCGCAGCTGCTAAAAAATGTTTTCTTTGGTTGGTTTATCGGTTTCTTTTGGTAGTTGAGTGCTAGGTTACACAACCTTCTCCTGCTCTCGTCGATTTCTACTTTCTAGTGGAGTTCCAGGTGAATGGTTTTTGGTCCTTGATCGATAGCTGTTGATGTTGTTGGTTTGTTCTCTTATTTGTTCTTCAAGTAGGTTTTTACTCCCTTTGTTCAACTCTCTTAAGGGCTCTTTTTCTTAGAGAGTAAAGATGTTAATATTTAACTGTCAGATCTGTTGCTTAGAGAGTTTTCTTTCTTTTTTAAATCTTACACTTGGTACAAATGAAACAAAACTGATACATTATATTTATTTACTTTCCATCAGGTTAAGAAAGAAAGAAAAACATGTTTCTCAAAACATAGTTGAGCAAGATTGAAGATTTTGAAGGAATAGTTAATTTTGTTGTTTGCTACTTTGTGATTGGTCAACCTTGATCCATCAAGTTTGAGTATATGGAGTTCAAAGAAGGCGATAGAGTGGAGGTTTACCAAAGAAAAGGAGAGCAGTTTGGTTCTTGGTTCCCTGCTAAGGTTTCTTCTGTGGATGGAGACTTTTGCACTGTAAAGTATGAGCTATTTCTCACATTTGACGGGAAGCCTGTGGTAGAAACTGTCAATAAGGAGGGTATACGATCTTGCATGCCGGTTGCACTATCGAGTTGCAAAGATAGATGGATTGCCAGCGACGTAGTTGAGGTTTTTGATGCATTTTCTTGGAGGGTTGGGAAGATTGTGAAAGTTCTCAAAGGTGATCGTGTGGTGATCAAACTCTTTGGCTCGATACAACTTCGACAGTACTCTGTGTCTGATCTAAGAGTTCCTCGAGTTTGGCAGAAGAACCAACTGAATCTGGTTGACAAGGTAAAAGACTGATCTAAACATTCAAAAGTTGTTTTTTGTGATTTAATTTTTCTTTTTTATGTCTATTTCTTATTATTTGTCCATGTGTGATGCATGTTAAGAAATGGCACCAAAGAAGCTAGTGCTCTTCTATACTCCGGCTTATGTGGTTACTTGGATGAAAATTGGATGAAAAATAGAAGAATAGAAATAGAATCATCAACTTCTCTTATTTACTAGGAAGGAAATCAGGAGTATTAAGGTCATTGAATTCCACTACTTAATTTCCATCCTAACCTTGTAGAAATGGAGGAATACTAAATTTAATCATCTATCCTTTCAATTCCGATCTAGTAATAAAGATAAATGAAGTAGTGTGGGAATCATATAAAATATTTCATTTATCTTTCTTTTTGCATAAACTGTTTAGAGGTTGCATTCAATGTATAACAGAAACTGGAGATTGGTCTATCTTCAGATACTTGTTTTCAGATGTCTGATTAATGGTTCTTCCATTTAGGCAAATAGGAAGAAGGAAGTGGCATGCGATTACGCACAATTTGACTTCAATTCTGCAAGAAAACAAGATTTTGGCACAAATCAGGGCATTGTAAAGCAAGACACAAGTAGTTTGAGAGTGGAACACAAGCGTGTCGGCGGCAATTCTATTAGAAATTTGAAGAGGAATCTTGACTCCTACTGCAGGTTTTCTTCTGCTAATCTGGATAAAATAACTGACAAGAAAAAGAAATGGAGTAGAAGAGTACTTCCCAAAGAGGATGATGGCTTTTCTTTTTCGAAAGATATAATTTCTGGGCATTTTCAGCATGTATTCAGCAGAGGTACAATTTCCAGAAATGCTATGGGAGACCGGAGTGAAGATGCCATGAACTTATTGTCAATACCTCTGATGGTTAGTAAAGAAGAAGATGATGAATGTTCGGTTGCAAGTTGTAGTAGTGGTAAAGAGGCCCTGGTGCGCTCTCATCAGAATGGATACTTGAAGGGTAACAAATTCACTAGTACAGATGATGTCATGTCGTCATGTTCATTGAAACACATGAGAGAGTTTCAATCCGAGTACAGAGATGAATTCGCTGCCAATGTCCACGAATTGGAGCTGCACGCATACCGGTCTACGGTGCAAGCCTTTCATGCATCGGGTCCTCTCAGTTGGGAGCAGGAGTTGCTTCTAACAAATCTTCGTCTCTCGCTAAATATCTCAAACGAAGAACATTTACTTCACTTGAGGCATCTGCTATCTGCTTGACTTCTTTGTTCAGAGATGGTAGCTTGTAGGGAAATCCTAACCTTCTTCGAAGAACACCTCAGGAACTATAATTTAGATAGATCTTGTCACTTGCGAAAGAGAGAATGAGGTGATTCTAGGAAAGCAAATTTTTCTACTCTTGTGGTAATTTGTAAATATTTGGGAAGACATTAGTTTTCTTGCAATAAACAAGCACAAATGATTTTTTTTTTCGACAAGGGAAATAAAAACATTTCTGTGCTACAGCTCTTGCTGTTCTTTCTTCAGTTTAGTTGGATTGTGTAGTTATACAAACTAAACTGGAAACTATGTTGGAATTTCGGATTACTAGTTTGGATTCTATGATGAAAATAAAGACTTTAGGGAAGGTGATTGAACTCAATAATTACTAGTGAAAATGAGGAAGATGGCAGCTTCAGTAATGAAAGAGTTCAACTACATAACACAAGCACGACAGAACAAAACAAGATGGAGAAGATTGAGATTCATGCTATTTCCATGCCTCCATGTTTGACCTTTGGAAAGCCTGCAACTGCTCGATTCGACTTCGAGAAATATGCAGACCTCCTCCTCAGGATCTGCCTCATGCCCTCAGCCACACTGACTGCAGGGTTGGCATTAGATTTAGAGCAGAAGAACATGTGCTCCCTTATGGCTTCCTGCACTCCACCACCATTGCTGGTGCTCTTCCTCCTCCTCCTCCTGCCACTGCTACTCGAGTCCTCCTCATCTCTCACAGCCTCGGAGCAGAGCCCACACAGCCACTTGCCCTCAAAGGCAGCTCTCACCCTGCTTATGTATCCTTCAGTGCAGTCCTCACTCAGCCCACAGCACTCACATTTCACTGACTCAACCTCCATTGCACTGCAGTGAATGACTGGAATGTGATGATCGAGTATAAATATGCATGGTGAAAGGATATTAATGGCAGGACATCAGGTTGCACTGGATTTGGGGAACTGACTTTGAATGGAGAATTGTTTGATAAAGATCTGATGACTGCCATCTAGCTTGGAGAGTGATCGATGAACAATATTCAACAACTTTGACACAAACTTCGTCGCAACTTGTCGATATCTGAATGGATGAAACAAAATATCTCAACCATTAATGAGTTTACCGTCATGAGAATCAAAAGGCAAACCAGCAGATGAACATCTAATTCCTACATATGTTCTTGTCAACAAGGAAATTCCACAACCTCAAAGGGAACTTTATCCGTAAAATTGCCACCTTGATTGTCTAGTTTTAATTGTGCAGTTATGATAGAAGAATTCCCTGATTACAAAGGAACTATTTCATTGATATCCAATTGCTAAGCATTATCTGAATATTGTAGGAAGGGAATTAAGTAGCAGATAAAAAGTGCATTATCTGAAACTTTGATGTATGACTGTAAGAAAGGGGATTTAGGAACAATTACTCCTAAATAGCAATACAAATCTAATAATTAACTCTTGATAACCAAAGATGTGAGATTGGAGAATAAAGAATGCTCCAACACCATTCAGTAATGTTCAAATAGAAGGATTTTTGTCTCAGATTATAAGATCTTTAAATTTCAAGAATAAAGAATGCTCTGCCAAGGCTAGATGTAAGAAATATATTACTTCTATTAATGATAACTGTTAGATCAAACAATAATCTTCAAAGAGTCCGCCGTTACCAACGAGTAGTATCACCCTTCCAAGAAATCAAAATCTAGTTACTTTTTCCGGAAAGAACATGCAGAAGTTCCAAGGAATTACTGAGCCTTTGTGGATTTCATTGATGGAAAGGAAATTACCGACAAAAAAGAGAAGATTAAATTCATCCAATGATGCCTTCTGCACATGTGAGTTTCCCCCAAGAAAATGTACAAGCCAAGATAGTTATCATAAGTTTTTGAATTCAGAATTCAAGCGAAAGCAAGTATGTATAACATGTAACATAATTTCTTGAATGTTAGATTAACACTATCATAATTGATCACCACTCTTGCTTTTATTTTCTTAGGTAGGAGCATTGGTCGACACAATCCAGTAATATTGAGTTGTATCTGATTATATACACAATTAAGTTGAAACAGCAAATTATTGCAGCATGGTTGAGCTTGAGATCCAAATAAGCAAAGTAATTAAAGTAGGTGCATAAAATCAAAGAGAACATGCTTAACATAGAGCAATTAAATAAACATTATGACATTGTACCAGGCAAATGGTGTGCCTTCTTTCACTTAAATCATCACAAAAGGTACAGGAAATCATAAAGACGATTCAGATCACACCACATGAAGACTTAGTTTAGATATTGGCATGCACCACTGAATCAAAAATTAGTATAGTTTTGATGAAAA
>JBBPFP010610847.1:0-16340 GCA_037974795.1 Kaempferia galanga | reverse complement strand
AGTTTCTTTCTAGGTCTACAAGTCAAACAAACTAGTGAAGGAACCCATGTCTACCAAACTAAATATGCTAAAGAAATCATAAAGAAATTTGGCTTAGAAAATGCAAAAACCGTGTCAACTCCTATGGGAACAAACACTAAAATAGATAGTGATTTAGAAGGAAAATTAGTTGACTCAAAACAATATAGAAGCATGATTGGTAGTCTACTTTACTTAACCGCTAGTAGACCGGATATATTGTTTGCGGTAGGTATGTGTGCCCGATACCAATCGTGTGCTAAAGAGTCCCATCTAAAAGCCGTCAAGAGAATCTTGAGATATATCAAGAGCACTCTTAATGTAGGACTTTGGTACCCTAGGACTAGAACTTTTGAATTGGTTGGCTATACCGATTCGGACTATGCGGGTTGTAAATTGGATAGGAAAAGCACTAGTGGCGGATGCCAATTTCTTGGATCCTCCCTAGTTAGTTGGAGTAGTAGGAAGCAACCATGTGTTGTTTTATCAACAACCGAAGCCGAATATATTGCCATGGGAGGTTGTGTGACACAACTCCTTTGGATGATGCATACTTTAGCAGACTATGAGCTTTATTTTTTAAAAGTTAAAGTATTTTGTGATAATATGAGCACCATAAATTTGATCAAAAATCCAATGTATCACTCTAGGATAAAACATATTGAAGTGAAACATCACTTTATTACCTCTAAGACTATAAAAGACATCTAATCCAGGAAAAGGAGAAATAGGGTTTGGGAGGGATGGGGTGTTTTAGACAGCTCATCTAATTTTGAAATTAAAAAAATGCCTGAAATTATTTTAAAATAGTTTCCGAAAAAATAATCCATTGACGACGGCGAGGGTTTTTGAACAGTGAGGAGACCGACCGAGAAAGAGGAAGGAGCACGTGGACGACGTCCCCACTGCTCGTGCTGTGTGCGTTCGACGCGGCGCCGCCATGAACCTCGAGCGCGGGCTGTTCGCGACACCTCGTGCTCTCCATGCTCCGCCACGCTGCCGCCCTCGAACATATATACTCCTTCCGAAGAGATCGAGTCCGACAAATTAAACAACGGCGATGCCGCAGCGGAGAAGGCCAACTCGATCTTCCCCTCCGTGGGAAGTCCTCCGACTCATTTCCGAATTCGTGGGCGATCCCAAGTCCCTCGCCGTCGCATGCTGCGTCTCCAAATCGTGGCACGCCGTCTTCACCTCCGACCACCTATGGACGCCCCTCTGCCGCTCCCTCTTCCCTTCATCCGCCGCCCACTCCGCCACCGCCGTCTCCTCCCGCCACCTCTTCCGGCTCCTGCACACCGCCTCCCGCCGCCGCCGCCGCCGAACGCGCTCCCAGCTCCTCCTCCACCTCCCACGCTTGCTTTTCTTCCTCGACGTATTCCAGCGCGGCGCGCCGGTGCTGTCGCTAGCCCGACCGGGGTCCGAGCTCGTTTGCGACCGAGGCGTCTTCCGGTTCGAGGTGCCGATGAACGGAGAGGAACCGGCGGTGCTCGACTCCGGCTACGATGTGAGGCTGGCATTGACGGTGGTGACCGCAGAGTGGCACGAGGCGTTTGGGCTGATGGAATTCGAAGGGCAGGCGAGGGCTGCCGGAAACAGAGAGATGTGGTTCTCGGAGGAGCTGCTGTATCCATTGGCATTTTGCTGCTCGGAGGCGGAGGCCGGGTTTGAGGCTCAAATCTTCATCGTGGCGGTGGAAGGACCGTGGAGAAGGTGAGTTTTGGATTGATGAACACTAAGACGTGGAGACATGTAAAAGTGGAGGATGGCTTGCTTAATATTTGTAGTACTTCCTCATGGAAGATACAAGTAGCAACTTCACAAGTGTGCAAGGCGATGCCTTATTTGAAGAAGAGCAAGAGAAGGACGAATAACTTGATGAATACAAGAGTCAATAAAAACAAAATCAATGGATGTACACAAGCATTCCCCAAACCCTACACAATCATTTAGCAAGGGACCATGTCCTGTGGAAAAACAATGGTTCAACCCACATTACATATGTCAAGTACATGCTAACGAGACAGCAGAGAAAGACTGAGAATTTCCTAACAGGCGTTTCACCAGTTACTACTACGGTTCAGCCCAAGCTTTAAATTCTCCAACCGGCCGAGGTTGAGTGGTCAGTCAGTCTCTCGGATGGAATTGAGATCGTCCAATGATAAATAAGATAATTTACACGTTAGCCCATTGCTGTTACAGAAAGACAGACATGTGTAGTGGCAGTTGTAGTAGTTCCCCATCCACCTGTCCTACTGAAGGCAGGCGAGATGACGACTTTCACCTCCTAGAATCACTCCATCCAGTACTAGATGCGAAGCCGGCGGCCGAACCATTAGGATTTGCTAATTCCTCTCCAGTTCTGCCACCAAAACCACTGCCTCCACTCCAGCCACCGGCCACTGACATTATCAGCCCAGCCAGAAGCAGCGCCATTTCCGACCTCCCAGGCACACCCGCCTCTGCCCCCTGACACACTGCCTTCCCTCGAACTTCCCTTGATTCTATCTGCATGGCCTCCTGCCTAATCACCACCACTGTTGCTATCACCTGTGATGTTGCCTCTGCCGCTGCCCCATCCCCAAGGATCCTTTCCCGGGGAGTTGTTAACTTTCGCACCAGGAAAGGTGCTCAAGCCATCATTTCATTCATGCCCCACTTCGTTGTGCCATAATCAGAATCTTGTCCAATGCCGCCATAATTATTTCCTTTTCCATGTGGCCGCCCCCGTCCTCGGCTGGGACGTGGAACCCCACTAGGATGGACATCTCGACTGTTGATGCTCCTGGAGTCGAATCTGTCACCTGTTTGTAAAACAAACATCACAAGTGAACAACACTAGCAAACAATATTATATGAACAAAAGAAGCTCTTTTCCTTGCCATGATCAAATATCAAACAAAGTTTAAGCAAAAGCTTCAAACTAGGCTACAAAAACTAGTAGCGATAAGAGAAATGAATACTCAAACTTGTAGCAACAAAGAGATGCAAAGCATACTATGTGAACTAAGAAGCTATTTTCCTTATTAACAACAAAATCAAAATTTAAACACAAGTTTCAAATTAAATTATCAAAACTAGTAGGCAAAAAGAGAACTAAATACTAAAACTAGTAGCAATAAAGAGATGTAAAGCACACACTGTGGACTAAATAAACTACTTTCCTTACTACGATCTATATCAAACAAAGTTTAAACACAAGTTTCAAACTAGAATTACCATAACTAGTAGCAATAAGAGAACTGATAGTCAACAGATGTGACATGTCAACATCTAGAGACTTGTAAATCCTTCAGATGGAAGCAAAAGTTTCGATCTTGAATAATCATAACAACAGAACCAAATTAATGGATTATAAGATTCCTGATACAAACCTGTTCTTGAACCAGGAGTTGTTGATCTTTCCCGGTCTGAATTATAACCTCTCCAGCCATCATTACTGCCAGCTGAAGCACTGGCTACAGATCCACCACTAGAGGAAGCCCATGCAGGGCTTTTCATGGGTACCATTGCAGCAACTGTTCGTATGGATGGGCCAGAATCAGGTGGTAATTTGTCTATGTTCTTCTGAAAATAAGCCACCAAACGATCAATATTGTCAAAATCCTTTTTCCGAAATCTAAAACCATTTGGGTACAGTCCTATGTACTCATGGTGTGGATTAGAAGTCCTAATATAGGACAAAATGAAAGTCCCTGGATGTTCATGTGAAATGCCAAACGAGTACACTATCCTCATAGGATTTGCTGCCTTTTCAGTTCTTAACAAATCATCAACTTCCGTCTTTGTTCCTTTCCTGAATTTGCGGTAAGAAAGCATGGCTTTCAGGTGAGTTACCAATGGATCAACATATCTGTCCATAACCTGGAAGTCAATAAGGTGTCACATTAGATTTTGCTAGCTTTTTCTTAAACTAACTGTAACTTAATCATCAAAATTGGTACATGAGGGATTTAACAAATGGAAAAATCAGTAAAGCCCTATATGCAGAACATAGAATTAGGTAAAAGTTGCAAAATTTTAACCAGTTAGATGCTAGAAAAAGCTCCTCTTAATTACATAAAAGTTAAGAAATGTCACAGTTTTCATCCTGCATACACTTCCATGACTTGGAAAATTTGGCATGAGAAGAAGAAAGTGAAAGATATATCATTGCCTGGAAGAATATTTCACTAAAACTTAGTTGATCACTAGAGGATGCTGCAAAATAAACCCAATAATCCTTATTTTCAACTCCCTAAAGAATTTTCTCGTTTCTCCATTCCTTGTCTTTAGGTGCCTAGGTATCCATTATAAATCTTTTCATCATTTGAACTAAAGTCAGTATTTGCTTAAGACTCATTTACATCTCCAAAAAATTGTTAGAGATGATCAATCAGGCCATCAAATGCAAATTACAAAATCCACCACCCTACGTTGATAATTGCAAGGGGAAAAGGCAAAAAAGGAAACAAGAATGCCTATTATTGTCACAAATGCAAACAGCCACAATCTTACTGACTGCCAGCCCTGAGCATTTTGATACTGAGATCCTGCAAACAGGTCTCACTCCAACATCTTAATATCACTTTTCACTGACGAAAAGGAAAAATAGATAATGGAGTGCTCATTGCTCCATAGGAACGGAGTGGCAACAAAATTCTCTCCACGGTATTTTCTAACCTATCAATATGTATAAAAAAAAAAATGAAACTTTATCATCAAGCTATCATTTATAAACAAGAAGTTCTAATGTGGACTTTTTACTTCTACTAAGTTACAAGTTGTAAGAAATATTACAGAAGTGTTTACAAAGCATTAGCTGGAAAATAAACAAAGCCACTGTTTGCATCTATAGTATAACAAGCAATTATCACATAGAGATTAATGATATCAATCATTTAAAAAGAATGTTAAGATGTCAACACTTCAAACCAAATTGCATCATAAATGAGTGATATGTCAGCTATGGTTTTTGTAATTTTAATGACAGTTCAGGAATCAAATTAATACACCTGTGAAGAGATGAAAATTATGTTATAAAAGTATTAATTGTGAACCAAACCTCGTCAAGATCTTCAAAGGTATCTTTATCAATTGTTAGGGTCTTCCCTAAGCGTAGTAAACTGGTAATATCTTTGTGATCTTTTCCTCCCTCCACTATTTCTTTGTGAGCATGCACTCCATCAAAAACCTTTAAAGTCAAAGTTAAAAATGATGGCCCCTTAGAACTTGGTCTGATAATGCTCTCACCAGGCTCCTTATCAGATAGGTACTGTCAGAATAAAAATATTTGGAATCAAGTTCAATATATTACCTGATTAGAAAATCAAATAATTGTCAGATCATCAAGTGCAATTTATTAATACACACCTCTACTGCTTCATCGCCAGTGACATTCCGGAAGCAAGGGTGAACAATCATTCTTGGTTTAAAATGCTTCTTTGCAAGTTCCTTCTTCTTTCTAGCCTTCTCCATATCACTTTGCAAACTAATCTCATCCTCATGATAGTAAGGGTCACGATTACGGATGTTGAAAGGTCTATTCCTCAAATCAGTAGCCTTAGAAGTTAAGTAAACCACATGTCTATTCTTGTTAACATTCTTAATCTTGCAGGTAATTATGTCACCTTCGTGTATCCTTTCAGGATCAAACCCTTCATCCGAGTAGTCATCAGACATAATCATACCTTTCAAACCAGAATCAAATGCACAAACAATACGGCTCTCTTGCACATGACGCACTGTAACCTGAACGATTCGCCCAGGGGAGATTGTCTCATCTGTTTCACCGGAGAGCATAGCAAACTCCTCCTCTGGACCTGGATCTTTAAATGGTTTCCGTAAATCCTGGAATCCATGCAGAAGCTCCATCTTTATATCATACAAGGTCTCACTTTTGTCAGTCCCATACCTATCAAAAATACTCTTGGCATACTCATTGATATCAAGCAACCTAAGCATATCTGGCCTTTCCCTAACATGTTCAATTGCCATCTCCTGTATATCAACATCCATATCATTTGGTTCATCTGGAGCATCCTCAGCATAGACATCCTTTGCCAGATTCCTTGCCAGATCATAGGACTCTGGATGAATTCTTGTATCATCCAAAAGGTCCATAATATGACTACTAGTTGCTGCTGCACCACTTCGACGGACACGCATAAACCCAACACCATTAATGAACACTTTCTTTCTAAGAATTTTCCCCATAGGTATCTCCTTACGGTTGAAAATAGACCCAGCCCGAACAAATGCTCTTTGTAATGCAGATGCTTTTCGAGGCCCAAGACCAGAAATGAATTGTAGAGGAGCAAAAAGCCATTCATGGCTTGCAGCCAAGTTAATATCAAGGCCAACTTGGTTTGTAGCATCAACCATAACCTGCTCAACAACTTCATATTTTTCATCTGGTGTAAGGAAATGCTCCAGGGGACAAAGTTTCCATGACAATATCTCTTTTCCTGGTCCACAAAGTGTAGCAACCATGGCTAGAGGGTTTTGCAAGTATCGACCAAGAGCAACAGAACGCTTCACAATACCTTTAAAAAAAATAACATTAAATTAGATAGAGCATGAAATCAGTACAAAATCCAAAGAAAAAGCAATTACCAGGTTGACCAGGAAGTTGATCTGAAGAAACCCTTGAATTTTCATAAAGACGTGGCAAGGATTCATCACCAAAAATAATACTGATGTTTTCCAGATCTCGACTTACATCCTTTGGATGATCCTCTACTATCTTGAAAATAACCTGCCACAAACAATGTTTTCAAAGCCATTAAGTGCACAAATCTGAAAATTGCAATAATCAACAGTAAACTAAATACCCCGGCCATACATATTCTGAAGCAGGTAATTTTTTCTTTTCTTGAGTAAACATGATACATGATCTTAACTACTGACTCGTGTCCAGAAGAATATCTTCTGATAAAAGACCAAACAATCACTAATATAGAACCATATATAAACCAAAAATATTATGATTCTCCAACAAACAAATCCCACTTTAAGCATTGGAAACCAGAAATTTGTACCTCAAACATGAAGTTGATGACGGGTCAACAAACCATACGATACCTATGGAAAACATTTTTGAATTGGAGAATATGAAATATTTGACAAATTAGAACCTTAAGTCTATAATTATTTTATCAATCATCGCGTCGACTCCTTGGTAAATACATAGTGGACCCTTCTGATAACATTTCATCCATCTTTGCTATAATTGTTGCATCCCGAGGTCACAATCAATTTGTGTGGGGATTGGTCATCACAAAAATATAAAATAGCTGAATCTTGGCATTGCACGAGTTCAAGCATAAAAAAGAGTGAATGATAACCAATTTAAGGTAACTGGAAGTATCAAAATTCCTTAACACGGTTGGATACAAGAGTTAACAGATATGAATAAATAATCAAAAAGATGGAAAAGAGAAAGATAGTCATTTCGTACTTCATATATATCATCCTTTAGTTGCCTGCAGGCCATGTTTGCTGCTCCAACACAGACAGCATGAGGATGGTGATCTGTCATGAACTTTAAAACTCGGTGGTGATCATTTTTCTTTCTCTGTTGATCAGCGGCAGCCTGGGACCGAACACTTATGGAACCAGCATATAATACATCCACCATTTCGCCTGCTGAATCCAACATAACAATTGTAGTAGCTGGCTTGCCAGGACCCCAACAACAAGCCATTACTCTTGATTCAGACTCATCTTCCAAATCATTCTCTGCATCCTTCCGTTTGAAAGGCGCAATGGAGACTTTGTTCCATAATTGTTTTCCATATTCCATAAGAAGCCAGTTTTTTGCCCTAGCAGTCAAAAGTGACCGAGCTTCCTTTTCCATTATTGGAAGAATAAAAGTGAGAAATGAATCCTCTAATATCAGTTTCCGTTGCACATTCCAAAGCTTAGCAGATGTACTAACACATTCACTGAGATAACATTCAGAAGCATCCGATAACAATTTCTTCTGAATTTCATCAGGTAATTTAATTGTGACATGAAGCAGTTTCTCTGCTTCACCTTTTTGGATAAGTAACCACTGTGCATCACTAAACTCAGACAATGGCTTGTTGCGAAGCCACTTGACACCTGCAAGTTGATGGTAAGGATCAATTGTGGTATTTCCTTCATGAGTAGGGCTTGTTGACACAACAGCCTTCTCCATAAAGATACTGCGGACATGTTTTCTAACATTAGGCTCACAGCCAATCTCTACAGATGCCTGCAAGAGAACATAACTCACAAAAGATCAATAAAGCTTCAGGCTGAGATTATTTCAAAAACATTGCATGATACACAGGAAAAGATGCAGTACCATGTGCCTAGCTCCTTTGAGCACATCTTGAGGAGTTTCAAACAGTGTACATGTAAAATTTGCAGCTATTTCCTCAGGTGTTTCTTTTCCATCTTCCAATTCATCTGATATCTGTTGGAAGGAAACAAAAAAAAGAAAAATGTAAAAAAATAATAATAGAACCTCTTTCACAAAAATCAACAAGTTTTTATTTTATTGTGGAAGAAACACAAAATAACCCCCATCAACATGAACTTGTTTGGTGAGAATGTCAAGTCACGATCTAAATGATGAAATAACACACACATACACTTTTGACTTGTTTGGCAAAATAAAATTAGGAAAAAGTAAAAAAAAAAAAAATCACCTTTTCTAATGAGAGAAGTAAACCAAATTGTTCAGAATTTGCACCAAATTTGTTGGCAACTTCCCAAAGCCCAGCTTTGTGGCACATACTGTACAAGGATTTTCTCTTTGGTTTCTTAAATTGCCCATCCTCCATATCAACTTCACCAGGTGGAAAGTGTAGGTTGAACTTTGCGTCAATATCATCTACCTCTCTTTCTGATTTTGCATCCCTTAATGCCTCAGTGATTGATTTAAAAAGCTGTTGATTCAAAGCAAGTCTAGATTCATTATCAATTCTTCGGGCTTCTTCTTCAAAGCGTCTGTTATAGTAGGATTGAAGGGTGTTCTTCCTTTTCTGAAGCAACAACCATTTTTTGTCCAAGGTTTGAACTGCCCAAAGAACCTAAATAACAATTGAGATTGCTCTAAGAACACATTTGATCTCCAAACTATTTGCATCAAAGATACACCAGAATTAGTTATCAACTACCTTATGAAATTTCAGCTTTGGAGTACCTTCACTCTCCTGCACATTGGCATCAGGATCCTTCAAAAGGCTATGACACAACTCCTTGCGATACATGCTAATGAAAGGAACCTAAAAAAAAGACAACAGAGTATTCCATCTTTTCAAAAGCCCTCAAGATACATAATTGAAAACGTCCAAAATAAAACCTACATCAAGCTTCTGCACATGCATCATTGTCAATACATTTCCAATTTCCTCTTTGTTTATTTCTTTGAAAAACTGGTCGTAACCAAATAGAGGGGAGATACCACCATTTGTAAGTTGGCTGTAGATCCAGGTACTCTCCTCTTCTATACTCTTATCATCTGTTGGAGGTGACCCAGTAATATCTTCAGACAACTGCAACGTAAAGAAAGTCAACTATCAGTAGATATTTAGTAATCTGAAATAAGGTAATTGATCATGCTGCAATAAGCAAATTAAAACACTGGCAGTGAAGATTGTTGCCTGAATTCTCTCAGGTACATCTGTTTCTCGTATACTGTCATCCTTTGGGGTCATATACTTCTCTGAAAGAATAAAAGGTTCAAACTCATCCTCCAGCTTCTTTTCACCCCAACTACCATCGCCAACACTGGAGGCTAGACTTTGCTTCCGGAGCATTAGAAGCTCGTCAACATCACCAAATATCTCATGAGCTTCTTGTAAAGCAGAAGATGAAACTCCTGGAGCTTGGCCTGGCTTCTTTTTCTTTAGCTTTTTCTTTCTGTCATACGTCAGCGTCCCAAAAACATTAAGAAAGCAGTGAAAATACAAGAGAGTGCCCAGAAATGTCCAGCAAGCAGAAATGTATCACACCTTAAAACAGCACCAGTCTCATCGACATCTTCTTCTTCAACAATAAAATCTGCCATTTCATCATCGTCACCAATGATGTCAGCATCTTCTTCTTCTTCTGGCGGTTCCTCTTCTTCAGCAATGTCCTCAAATGGTACCACTGAATAATGAGATTGAAGGGTGAGTCATTTCAAAATACTAATCAGCTAGTGAAACATATTCATTGTATGTAATTTACCTTCATCATCCCCAAACAAGCTACGTTTAAGCTTCTCTTCGGCTGTGTGGCTACCATGGCTGTTCTTATCCAAGTCTTCTTCATCTGAAAACCCAGATCGATCCTCCAAGTCGTTATCCCTTCCAGCCTTCTTCAAACGCTTAAATTTGCTACCCTGCAGAAAATTAAAAAGAATAGAAAATCAGAAACGCATACCCATGCAACGTTAATAATGAGTAGCAATATAAGTATGCACACCGGCTGGGGTCGATGGAAGCCAGTGATATTGTTGTCCTGGAGCAACTCATAATCGTCCTCATCAAGAACGTAGTTCTTCTCCGAATCTCTGAAACACAGCTCAGATGTCTATTACTTATCAATTGCTAGAATCACACAAGTAAATTCAATCTGTTACCTTTTCTTCCTCTTCCTTTTTCTATGCCGCTCCTCGTCACTATCTTGCTTCTCCTCTTCCTCCTCCTCTTCCTCCTCCTCCTCTTCTTCCACTTCATCCACTATGAATCCATCCTGTTCGTATTCATCTTGGCCCTCTACGGTTAACAACAGAAACAACGCATTAGCCACTCGAAGCCCCTTGCCTGGAACGATAAATCCCCAAAAGACACTTAATTTACGGTCCAAATTAATCAAGATCTTGACTTTACCTTCCTCATCTTCTTCTTCATCATTATCCCTGTCCGCAACGTCATCCACGTCCTGCTCCATCGCTCGTTCTTCTTCGTCCTCTTCAACCTCAAGCTCCACTATACCAAGAAAAGAGAAGTTTGGTGAGTTTAACCGTAACACCCCAGAGCTGTGACTAAGGTATTACGACTAATCTAATAAGCTAACATTATCATCAATTTTACTATAACGTCCGATAATTTACAATCTAGCATTAATTATTCATTTATTGACCAAAGATTTAAAATTAACCAACCAACTTAATATGAACTATCATTATCCCTAATATGTCGTCAACTCAAATTAATAAAAATAAACACATTGTCATTACATTAACCAAATGCTTACTTAATAATGTCATTTACACTCTTAAAATTATAAATCTGACTACTTTTAGCCTTCTTTAGTTTTATCTGGAGTTTGTTCACCCTTGGCCTGTAACAGTGTAGTATCGCCCTTCTTTCTTAGCTCCTCGGATGCTCTTTCTTGTTACTTGAATTATCTTTACCTGAAAAAAAAAATAGTGAGTTTTTTTTTTATAAAACTCAGCAAGTAGAAACCATGTAACACTGAATCTATTGGTAGTAACATAGTAAGGAAACGAAGGTATAACGGTTGAAATGAATCTACCACATAGCATAGCACTTTAATATTAATTCAACATTTAGGTAAAACATGAGGCATGAACATAAGAATTCCTTGCATGGAAATAAACATTCAATAACATGTGTTAGAAAGAAAAACAAAACTTCTTGTTCGTATCCTTTTTAGGTTCCTCATGAAGAGTGGTGATCACCATGTTAGAGCCCTTGTTCTTACACTGTGTGAGGTACCTCATAATCTATAGTTGGATGGGCCTCCCTGGAGCTCATCCCAGGTCGCCCATCCTTTTTATCACCACTCTTTTAACATAGTCTTATTTAAACAATTATTACTTACTTGAAATCAATTTCTACAGAAGAGAATTGGTTCTATATATAAGTTTATCAAAGGTAAGCCCCAAATCTATCGCCATCAAAATAACAGATATAGCAATATTAATTCAAATAAACAATTATCTATTCGCGGTACAACACGGCTAAAACATATTAACAAGTATCAACTCTAGGTACAAAAGTATCAACCCACCAAAATATCAAGTTATGGCAAGCATCAATTATGGGGTATTAATTTACGGTAACACCTAAGTGATATCAAACCGTAAGGAATAAGTATCAACAGTAATTTCAACTCATAATGGATGAGTATCTATTCAAAGTAATGTTACGGAAAAATCAAAACTTAATGAATAGGTATCGACAGCACCCTCATTTCAGAATTCAATGAACAGGTATGGACCACAATGAACAAGTATCGATAGCAATATCAACCTATATTGAACACGTATCAGCTCATATTAATATCACCAGATTATCAAAACACAATGAACAGTATCAACCTACAATCAACACATATCCGCTCGTAGTAACATCGCATAACTATTAAGTCCAAATGGACAAGTATCAGTTTAAGGTAATATCATAGAACTGTCAAACCATAGAGAGAAATCCTTTTCTTATAGCACACAAGTATTAATCCCCTCTGGCAATAACCAATTCGGTAAGTATCACTTCCTGTTTAATTCGGTAAACTTCAAAACAGGTAACAGGTTATACTACTAAGCTTCCGAATCTCAATGTATACACAGAATCCAAATTCGGATAAATCTACTGCTGTGAATAAAATCTATCTTAGTTTTATAAATTTGAAATTCGAATCATCAAGAGCCACAAAAGTGTAACGAAACTTATTGGTTTCAAAATCGCAACTTGATTGTAAGGAAAACACAAAGCTCCGGCAACCCTAAATAGAAACCCTAGATCTGTTAAATTCGAAATAAAACTCGGGAAATCCAAAACCCTAACCGAAATCTCTCGTTTCCATTCCTGTTTCTACCCTAGATTCAAGTTTATCGGAGATTCAACTGATTTCTGCTTCAACGGTTCAGTACACAAGTACACTAAGAACTACAGTGTTTAATCTGAATATTCTGCACCAAAGGTTCACATTACAATGAACAATAAGTAAACTTCCAAATTAATCTCAACTTTCTGTTACAAATTATCATTACACCAAATTCAGAAAACTATAGAATTTAATCTAACCTCTGTTCACGAAACCTAGAAGATGATTATGAACTATGGAATTTAACCTCATTCTTGATACCAAAGATCAAGCGTAAAGAACAGTAAGTATTAAGGGGATATCAAAACAAGGATAGATTAAGGGAAACGATCCATAGTTCAAAGTCAGCAAATCATTCAAAATATCTAGTTTAGCTTTGTTAAAATTCAAGTTTTAACCACAACAGAAACCAAAGAACCCTAGCATCTTGAAGAACAGCTATCCGAACCCCCCAAGATTCTAAATCTAATTCCTTGGTTGATTAAGGACGAACATTAGCAAATCTCAAACAACTTAGAGCCGTGAAACCTTAGCTCTCAGGAAACTTCAACCCGCGATCCTTTCCTCGTTTCAAATCCTCAGATTAAATTTCTACAAGGAAGATACTTGCCTTTCGGACTTGAGCCCTTGCGATCTCCTAGGTTTGCCGGTCCTCCTCCCCTTTCTTCTTCCTCTCGCGCCGCGTCGTTCCTTCCTTTCCGAGTTCCTGTGGCCTTTGAGCTTCGCCCTTCCCCTCTTCTTATTTCCCCTTGCCCTAGATTTTTTCGCGCAGTTGCGACTCTTTGTCGCGTGGAACCGGTGACGCACGAACCGGTTCTCAGCGCACTGGTCCTCGCGTGGAACCGGTTCTCGCGTGGAACTTTTTTTTGTTTTTTAATTAACCGGTTACTTATACCTATATTTGCTAATTGAACTGATTAATTACATGTAATAGAGTTTAATTGGTTTTATGTTAATTGAACCGGTTGTTTTTAAACCGATTGCGAAGAGATTTAATTCAAATTATAGTTTATTTACGATTTCCTATTATTAACCTAATCCAATATCTACCTATATTTGTCTGATTGTATTTAATTATTGTATTTTAAATTTTCGGGCATTACAAATTCTCCCCTTCTAAAAAAATTTCGTCCTCGAAATTGAACTTACTAACTAATTCCTAATAAAGCATGCATATAACTAAAGTAGGAACAAAACTAGTGGAACAACTATTCTAACATTTATAGGGAAACCGAAATTCTATCATCCATATTTTTAATGAAATCATTCATATGATATTCTTTTACAATAGGAGGGGTAATCACTATTTAAGCCCCATCAGTCATCAGTCATAGTCAAAATTTCAGTCATCAGTCAAAGTTTGGATAGGCCCTCCTTAGGACTTATTCCAAGTCACCCATCCATGCTACCACCACTCGTATCGTGTCAGAACCTCACATCTTTCATTTACATACTCTTACATATCATTTATATTCATGCATTTATTATATACTTACTTTCATTTATTTAACCATGCATACCTATACATTATGCATACATGTCATTATTATTCATTCCTATAATATATCATTTCATTATTTCCAATTATCATCATACATGTCGGTCATATTCACTCCATATATCATTCGTATTCTTTCCAATAAAACTACGCATCATTCCTATCCATTGGTAACTTTATATAACTGATTCATATAATTATTCCACGTAGGCCTATATACACATCTAAGAATCATATTAAAGTAAGCTTTAGAAGGTATTGGTACAAGAATATATGATATCCAGAATTCACTAAACTAACACAGATTATAGTATTTAACAAAATTTCATACACATGTCATAACAATTATGAGCATGCTTACTTATCATATATAGGAACTTTATAACAATTATTGGTGGCACTTTATAACAATTATGAACATTATAACAAGTATATTTCATCAAACGAATCATGTAAATTATCCCAAGCCTTGACTTTGTCCATTAACAGATTTAAATTAGTGCTCTAAGATAACAAAAAGGATTTTTTTTCCTGATCTTCTCAAAGATGAAACATGCTTGCCAATATTCATTCAGATTGCAAAAACAAAAACCAATTAATTCAAATCACCTGCACTACATATGTCAACTGACAAAATAACCACGAATAAAATGATAGTCTTACAATAAGAATATAAAATTGTTCATAAACAACCAATGTTAGATATCAGATGCAAGCATTGCAACTATGATTAGGAAATCACCTCAAACCCGAATCAATTACCCCTCGAACCCTAGAACAAACCGTTTCTCAAACATTTTTGAAACCTAGAGTTACCACACTATGAAAAATTACTTACAATATTACTACTAGTAATAATTATTTCCATACCTTAAAATTTATGAGGCAGAACGATCTAAATCTTTGATGAGATTGCAGGTGCACACTGTTTGACTCTGATACCAACTGTAACAACCCAAAAATTTATCCTGGTTGTTACTCCCATCTATTCATTAATAATATATATTTCTAGCAATGAATTATTAAAATAGTAACTCAGGACAAATTTACAATATGGAATTTATAGAAAAGCTTAAATTAATTTAATTCATTTATTACATTTTTGTAATTAAAGGCAAGTACCTTCTTTGTAGAAACTAAATCTAAGGATTTGAAACCAAGGGAGGATCGCAGGTTTGAGTTGTCGGTAAGTTAGGGTTTATTGTAACTTTAACTTGTTCGGGATGTGAAATTTACCTCCATTATAGAGTAAAACCTAAGATTGTAGCAGGTAAGGGGTTTTCGTCTTGGAGCAGTTTCGGATTTAGAGTTTACAATCAGGGTTTCGGCTTGGAGCAGTTGCAGATTAGGGTTTACAAAACGAAGTTCATTATTAAAATTGCGAATGAAGTTATGTATGGTTAATACACAAAGTTGTTTCTGCCTTGTTGAATTCAAAGTTGTTTTCTTCCTTGATGAATTACGACTTGACAATAATTGAAAGAATGGTTCAGAATAGTTTCATATCAGTATAGCATTATAATGAAAGAGTAGGAATTAAGGATGATTTCAGAAAGGTTAAAGGTTTTTAACCCTAAAGAATGTTGTTCTGGATTTCTGATTTCGTTGTAGCTGTGTCGTTCTTATCATGACCCTGCTGTTATGGATTACCGATTTTTGTTGTTCACATGCTGTTTTAATTACTGTCCTATACATGTTGTTCTTGATTATTAACTTTATTGTAGTCATGTTGTGTTGATCGTGACCATACTGTCTGGATTCTATTATGATCATAGTCATACTACTCTTGATTTCTGTTATAAACTTATTGTGCTGAAGTTTGTTTTTTCAGAATTTATGTTGTTCTTAATTGCCATCATGGTTGTAGTCACGATACTATTGATATCGTTCTTGCCTTGGTCATCATTGTTCACTATAATCATGATAAATACATCGACTCACCCTTGCCTATTTGGTTAGCAGGTCTGATGAAGTGATATTAGTTGTGAATGTCGGTTGTATCCCTGTATACTCCAAAAATTGGAAACTATATTTA
>JBBPFP010607551.1:0-16360 GCA_037974795.1 Kaempferia galanga | reverse complement strand
AAATAGAGAGAAATTTTATTTTAACAAATTTAAAAATTAACAACTGATTTAAATGGGCAAAAATAAAAAAGACATTCCCAATATCAAATGACATCTCATTTTCAAAAACAACCAAACGGGTGCCCTAGTATTACTTTTATTCTTAAAATACCTTTTAGTCCACAAGGCTAAAATATATTGCAGAAGTTACCTACTACTTCCTGCAACATATGTATTGCAGATTTAAAATTTAAGATTTATAACTTATAAAAGATATCGGATCATGTAAGATAGGATGGTCCTAGGGGCCATCCTATTTTACCGGATGTGAGTTTAAGATTTAAAAGTTTATATCATGTAAAAGCTATCGAGTAGCTGCTACAATATAAGATATTCAATAACTATTACAATAGATTTAGGATGAGTTAGGATTTAGAATTTAATGTTAGACTACACCGATTTAAACATAATTTTGATAAAATTTCAATAATTTGACCAAATTAGGTAGTTTCTACCAATTATAATAGTTATTGAGTAACATTTATACGATGTAAATCTTAAACTCTAAACCCTCCTAGACACATTGTAGCAACTACTGAATAATTTCTATGTGTTATAGCAGTTACTCAATAGCTTATATAAAATATAACCTTAGATCTTAAATTCTTCCTAAATACTTATTGTACCTAGTGAGATTATAATAGTTACCTAGTAATTTTTACATATTGTAATAACAATAATATTGGGTTAAATAATATTTTGGAATAAAATCATTAAAGGGACGATGCCCATTTGATTTTTACCCAATTTAAATAATAATAAGAATACATAAATAAATAATTATAAACGATATGCTTATTAAATCTATTGAAATTATTCGAATATCATTTTGTGAAATTGCTAAATTCGGAAGCGGAATCAGGGAGGCAACGCACACTGATTCGACCCGGATCCGCCCCGCCGCCGCCGTGCGTTGCTGCCCGTCGGCCATGGCGTCGCGTGAGCTGCTTCTTCTTCCTCCCTCCTCATCGCTCGCTACCTGATCGATCGTTCTTCTTCTTTAGATAACTTTCTGCTATTTACACGGCTTGTTTCTGTTTCCTCCAGAGCTCTTAGAGCAGCAGGAGAAGCTACGCCGAGCAGTCGACGAATGGCGCACCCGGAGTCACGACTTGCTCAGAGACCTCGCTGGAGACCCCTTTTCCATCCCTTCCTTCGCACCGACCACCACCGATCCGATACGCCTCTTCGTCTGTCCCATAGAGCACTCCCAGCTCTCCACGATCCTCCGATCCGACAACGTTTCCCTCTCCAAGTTTGTCAGCGTCTTCTCGTACGACTGCATCGAAATCTCCAATCTCAGCAATTTGGTGAGGAAGGCGATTGGATTTCTCTTGTCCTCTTTGAACGCGTGATTTGACACTCCAATTTCTCGATTAGGCATCGAAGCGACTGTTCAGGCAGTTGCAGTTGTTCGGTTATCGATCAAGCCCGCAGGAGGTGCTTCTCGAAGGTGAGCCTCAGAAGGCGTATGGAGAATCGCTGTCGCTGTTCATCGAACTGTACGAAACCACGATCAGGATGGCGGAGCTTTTGGGAAACTTGCTACAGCAGCTCAATTCAGTTTACTCTATTGGGGACAAGAACGTCCGGCCATTGAATTCAATTAAAAATCTGATGTTGAGGACAGCTTTTGAAGCGCTTGGGGAAGGCCTGGCAGTGTTTCTTGTCTTGGACGAGATCATAAAGCAGAATGAACACATAAAGAGCTACTTGTCTTCTTTCTCAAGGTTAGGCAATTTCTTCTTCCGTAACACTATTAGCTGGTCGATTTAAGTATTATTTGTGACATGAATTTGCAAAGTGCTCAGCAGAAGGATTAGTTATGTTGCCAACCATAGAAACACAGCTTGATAATGTGAAGATAGTAGTACCAGCTGGAGATTTGTGGTTCCATTAGACATCAACGTTCACAATGAATAAAAATGAGCCTCTTAAATTTGAAAACATGCTAAACTGAGTACTCTTTCCATGATTTTCCTCTTATTTAAGAATTGTTATGTATGCGTTTGGTGATGCTCATATCCTTAGTTGACACACTATGTCGCAGCCCACTTATATGCAGCAATTGCCTATTAACTTGTCAGGTTAAACTTCCAGCCAAAGACATTTAAGTGATAGTAGCTCATTCACACCATATATAACTTCTCACAACTTGCTATGTGCGACTAAACTGGTGTGTCTTAATCTCCTCCATGTAAGATTTGATATCCTTGTCAAAACTTAAAGCCCAAAATTGATTTTAATTGGCGGCATGTGAGGTCCATTGGCGGCTACACCATCATGCTAGTAGTTCTTTTTAACACCTCACCATTTTTAGGGTTAGGTCTGCTTAAATATTTATTGTCACAATCTCCCTAGTCAAGAGAATTTACCTAACTTGTTAAACTACCTGAAATTGTTAAGCCTACAATAATAGTAGATCCTTATAAAACTTCTTTGTTAACCCACAACTCTCAATGTAAGACTTAATTGGGTGTCTTGCATTAAATTTAGATGCTACCTACAGTTAACACAATCACAAATAATGATGTCTTTTCCTGCATGTGGAGAAATGCAACCACATCGCAGTAATTTGTAGAACTTTGGAATTGCATTTTCTCTATCTGTTGTTATCTCCTAGAGAGTTAATATTTAGTTGGGATACAATGACTTGCTACTGCTAATGTTAAATGTTTAGATTTGTTTATGATATAAGACAATGAGAACAGAAAAGAATTTTCAAGAGGAAGTCTTATTGACATTCAGACCCTTTCACTTACCCTTCTTCAGTATGGGTCAGCCTTTGAAGAATCCTCTCAACTTACCATGTATAATTCCTATTATAGTTAGAATCTGACTGTCACATGATGGGATATAATTTTTTTCTGATAAAAGTAAGGATAGATTTTCAAATGTTAGTAGCTACTTGACGTTGCACATATGGGAAGATCTTAACCCAGAAGATGATGATGAGGGTTCACAAAGATGATCAATGGGGTATGAAAGGTCATATGGAATGACTCGCTATCTTAGGGTCATAAAGATGTTTCAATTGCCTCACCCTCTCACTTAACAATTAGGCTTTATTGTGCAAGGTTTGAAATACTGGTTTTGATGGTGATATGCTAGTGGAGTGGTGGTGTTATGGTGTTGGCCTACATATGTCATCTTAGCACAACTAATGTCTCTTGTAAAAGATGTTCCAGAGATATGTCTTCTTTCTCATGTTTTCTCCTTTGGTTTTGTAGGATGCTGAGTAAGGTGAAACTAGAGATTGACACTTTTGATATAACTGTTGAGGACCTAGACTTATTAGACCAAGTTGTTATCCATTTTGAGAAGCTTCTGGAAGTTAATTTCTTCCACGTAAGTGCAATATGTTTTGTTTTACCAATTAATGATCAAGGTTCTTGTACTTCTTGCTGCACCTTTGATTGAGGACCTATCTAGCATGGGCCTAATAGTTTATTGTAAATTTTGCTGTTCTAAACTTTGACATGGGCCTAATAAGATTTCCTCTCAAGTGGTTAGTGTACAAGGAATCATCTTGGCTGGGAATAATGCAACAGGTAAAGGGCAATAAGAAATTCATCGACGGATGTTTTTCTTGCATCCATGATGGTTTAGCAGATATCCTTCTAAGACTTGGTAATCAACCTGATTTCCGTTTTCTAGTCAAGGAGCTTTGAGTCACTTATCATTTTTCCTTTCACCTTTTCCTGTCGTAACTATGTTAGATACTTGGAAGGAACTCCCAGTTGATCGATTGAAGATATTGCAGCATATGGCTCTGTTTATATTTTCCACACATGTTTCTGGTACAACTGAACATCCTTTAGTTATTTCTTGTAATGTGTCTGAGTGGTTTTCACATAACTTATCTTGGATTATTTGTCACATAGAAAAAAAATCTGTTTCAAGGATTAACAAATGATCAAAATAAAATATTGCATTTCGCCAACATAAACTTTTAGCGAATTTCAAGTCCTAAATATTTGGCTTTGCTTTATGAATATATCATGAAATTTCTCATTATTGTCTACAATATCTTCATTTTTTTTAGCTAGTACTAGGTATCCAGCTCTTTGGGCTAACTAATCCTGGGAATGACTCACCTAACCACGAAAGTTTCCCACCGGCCAGCAGGGTAAATCCGGAAGTGCTTGTGGTGGGCGGCCCAACAACCCAACATCCCAGGTTTGTCTTCCCATTGGAGAAAAATGTCCTTCAATGCGCCGTAGCGGAGAATCAAACTATAGATGTTTGGAAGACTGCATGGGTGCCCTGCCGCTACATCGTTGTCCGGGGGCAAATAAATCTTCAGTTGACCATTAGACCGTTATATCCATTTGTCTAGTTAGTTTCACGTTGTGATTGATTTCATTTCATGTTAGCAAGGTTTGGAAGACTGCATGGATTCCCTGCCGTTGCATCATAGTCCAGGGGCAAATAAATCTTCAGTTAACCACTAGACCGTTATATCCATTTGTCTAGTTAGTTTCACGTTGTGATTGATTTCATTTCATGTCAGCAAGGTTTGGTATCGTAACTCTATACGTAAAGTTCTAGAATTTCTGTTGTTAGGAAGGCCTAACTATAATAAACAGTGCCTAGATGCTTCTTGGCCATTTCTACTGTTTATGACTAATCCTAGTATTCTCATCATTTCCCAATTCATTTTGGACTCGGAACAAATTATTTTCTGATTTCATAGACTAACAGTTTAAGTATGTGCTTCAATGTTAACAAATTCTTAACCTGTGGCATTTTTATGTTCCCTTAATTTTATTTCTCAACCTGCAATGGTTTTTGTCAGTAATTCCTGAATGGACATTTTTTCTTGTAGTGTATAAATTGCACCTTCTAGGCGCTTTGTTTTTTCCTGATTATTCTCCATATTAGTTAGTGTCATCACTGATATACAATCTTATGTTTAAATTTTCTAGCCCCTTTAAAATTTCTATGAGAAGGACAGTCTTCTATTTTGAAGGAAAGATGTGATCCTCCTTTGTTCAGTAGTCAAGGCAATTTTTCTGTAGTCTGTCATAGTAATTATTCTAACTTGTTATGTCAGATGTTATTCCTGAGAAGAAACTAGTTAAGATGCTGCTGGATATGCTTCATCTGTCCCCGCTTTTGTATATTAGAGGCAAGAGAATTATGCTAGTTGATGTTCTGAAAGAACAATCTCCTTCATCATTATCCTCTTGGCTGTTTTTGAGAGAAGCCATAAGGGACCGCAATCTAATGATTAACAATTACCTCAACCGCTTAAATGATATCCATTCAAGGTATGTTTTGAAGTCTGTCTCATTCACTTTTGAGTTAGTACACATGAGAAAATTACTATATGCTGAAAGATGTTGTGACCGATAATTCTGCTATATATACAGACATAATGAAGCTTGTCTATCTGTATACTTTCCTTTTGAAGCTGGTTTGAGTGGTTGAGTCCTATATCCATTGATTCAGGAAAGACAAATTTAAAGCTTTTGGGCAGTTCCACTGAGTTTAAGCGACCAATAATGTGATTCCAGCAGGGCTTGCACCCGCTAAAAAGTTTTGGAACCCACAAATAATAAACTTACATTTCAAAGGGCAGTCAAATTGCTAAAGGTTGTTCACATAAATGATTCATTTGTGACTTAAAATTCCAATTCCAAGAATAGAAACTTTTTAATTTTACAGATATCAGATTGATACCCATAGTTACCTTTTTCTTTTTCATCATTTTGATTTCTGTATGGTGATTATTATTTAAGCTTTGTTTTCTGAAATGCAGAATGAATTGGGGTTATGGGTTTGTTTCTGTCATCAAAAGAGAGAAAAAGTATTTCATACATTGGAAATATGGAATTGGAGGAGTTGGGCCCTATAGCGACATTATGACCAAAAAAAAAAAAAAAAAAACAAGATGAGTCCTATAGCAACATTATGACAAAAAAGCAATCATCTTCTTGAGGCATTGACATGGATTTACATCTAGTCGAGACTGTATGCTCATTCGACAAGAATATAGTTGCAACTTGCTTCATGATTTGGAGTACTCAAGACTTGGCAAAAAAATTTTCCCTTCCACAAATTCTTCCTATCAACTGAAATTTTAAAGTGGACTTTCCAGAATAACAACCAGCAATCTATTAATCTCCAATTTTTTTTATTAATATATGATATTTATTATGGTACTGTATATTTGATGAATTAAGGTCTATGGGCCTGTCCTGTTTATCTTCACATTTTGAAAAATTATCTCATCTTAAAATCTGCTTATTTACTATTATGCCTGATAAGAATTCCCTCTAGTCAAACAGGGATTGGCAAACTATCAAAGACACACTTTCTTGTTGGGTAGCATCTTTTCATTCAACTGTTCATCCAGTGGTACAAAAATTTCTCGTTTTTTTCTATGTTGTTTTATTCCACGTCAATTTGGAAGTTCTTGTTCTCATCTCTTTTTATTTTTCTTTTCCCTTTTTTGATAGGCGGAATTGTTGAGTGAAGGATGGTTAAGGATACATCAGAAAAAGATTATTCAGGTTCCAGAAACTTTTGATATTCCTTAACCTGTTAATAGGTTTTTCAGCTATTCTATGCAGTATTCCCACTAGACTTACTGTTAATCTTTTGGACATCAATTTTCTCCCTATATATTATGGATGCAAGTCCATTCTAAGATTAAAATGGTATATAAGATTAAACAGTTATGGAGAAAAAAAAATTAACACATTTTTTTCCTAGAGAAAACATTTAGAAAGAATGATCATGTTATAATATCATATGAGATAATCCAATCATGACTCCTCTACCATTTCATCAATATCATCCATGTTTCTCCAGATTTCAACACATTTTTCTACGATTGTTTTCCTTAAGCCAACCCCACCTAGTGGGATAAAGTTTGGTTGTTGTTGTTGTATTTTCCTAAAGGCAAAATTTCAACTAATATGTAATGTTGTACGAGTCACTTTCACCTAATTAAATTATGTCACATCTTCTCCATCCATTAGAATAGGGCAGTTGATTCGTTTTTCTTGAAGCATCTTGTGATTTGTGTCCATTGGCAGCAATGTCAAAATATGAAGATGAATAGCAGTTCTCCTAAATTCAATTGTGAAATAGATGGATATCCAAGCTAACTCATTGGAGTTGGGTTCTTTACAGAGCCAATTCAATGTTCTACACAGTTTCTAGATATAGGCATTGTACATCTAATTGTGATTCTATTTTATCTTCTGATGGTAGCATCCCCATTTAATAGAACCACATTCTGCATGTTGCTCTTTATGGAGTAACTATTTTCAATTTTCTGATGGTAGCTAACTCATTCTGCAGTTGCTTTTTGCCATTAGAATTTAGAGCCAAATCTCAACCATATACCTTGATCATTTTGATTCTTTGTCGATGCAAGTCATACTGTTGTTCTTATTAGCAGTGTCTTCATTGGTTTCTTCATTTGATGTAGGGATTAGTTCTGGCATGTAGACTACATTTGCTTATTCAGTCAATACTCGACTTGCATGCAATACTTGAGGTAATACTACATCAAATCGTTGTTCATTTTCATTATCAAAATAATCAGCTATGAGTACTGTCTTAACTTGTCATATTTGTTTTTTCATCTAGCAATAATATTGCTAATATCCTTGAGATATTGTTAATGTAGGTTCCAATCAAGAGGGAGAAGCTCAAGTCTCTTTGTCATATGATCATTTCATTGAAGGTGTGAATTTATATAATATGCTACTATTTGGGTGCATTTACAACTAATATACACACAATAGGTTTTGGAGCAAACACAACTAATATACACACAATAGGTTTTGGAGCAAACCTTACAGACCAAAGGGTCTGATATGATTAAAAGTCTCCCACATACCATAAATATTATTCAAGCAGATCTTGAGCAGATTATACTGCCTTCTAAGGTATATGAATGCTTTTCCAATATGTTTTGTGGTAGAAGTTTAATAGCAGTAACACCTGATTGTCTCGAAATCTAAATTGACAGGATATGCTACAAATTGAAGTGGATAAAAGGAGCCAAATAAGCCAGTTGGGCTTTTTTAGTTCATTAACACGTAGGACATTTTACATTTTATGCTGCTTTATTATATTAAAACAGTGACAATATTACTGTGTTTTGTGCTCTTTTTACCAATTCTATTGTCAATGGACTCCAATGTTGGAATGCTTTGCATGGATCATGATTTTGGTTCAGTGATGAAATTGCCGCTTCAATGCTTGTGCATCGTCCGTTTGTGACAGATTTTCTGGTTTGCCTGCTTCTTTTTTTCAGGTAGAAAAGAGATAGATACCCGGCTTACAGATTCTCTATCTTTGGTTAGTATCATCTATGAGATATAGTTTCAAATATGTATCCATTCACTCTTTTTGTGATTTGATCCTAGCTAATTGAACAATTGTTAACTCTCTCTCTCTATCTCTCTCTGAAGTTTTACTGGGTTCTTTTTGTCTATGAATTAATTTCTCAAATAGCTTATTGTAGATCTTAGCTAATAATATGTCACAGGTGCATATGCTGTTGCAAATGCTTCGAGGAGGAGGTAGCCACAAGAGACAGCTAATTTTCTTGAACATCTTGGATGTTCTTCAAAGCATTGTGAGTGTTTACCATATTCAAGTTCTGCCACATATTCGTGTTCTTTGATGTTTAGAACAGACTCTTCTCCTGTTTTACAATTAAACTCTTGGCAAATTCACTAATGCACTTACTGTTTTTTTTATTCTTTCTGTAGTTGAGTAATTCTGTTTTCAGTTATTTTTTGATCATTGAAGAGTTTTATCTCCTTAATCTTGAGCACTGTTTTCCCATAGTCTTCTAAATTTTCAAGGTTTAAACGAGGAGAATACTTTAGGTATTAATTAATATTTAGACTGTCCAGCGTTACTCAGTATTTCATTTTCTTTCCATCACATATTTAGTTTCCAGTGATTTTCTCATTTTATTTTTTTATGTAAGAAGCTAAATTTAACAATGCAGGGCTACTTGAATATTGACTTTACAAGGGTTAGAAAGTTGACTTCAAAGTTATGGACACTGGTAGGCTTCCAGGCTATCAGTTCTGCTGCTGTTGATTCTAGCTTCTTGTATTGGAGAAGGGAGATGATGGGAAGTTTGTTTTCAATGGTTTATGTGGAAGTAGGAAGGTTTTCATGGTTACAGTAAGGCTTCTCGATAGTCTTTACAAGACATTCAATTCGGCATATGAGAGATAATTTTATGCCAAGTTTTGTGATGGCAATTCTCCTTAGCAGGTATCTTATTGATGCATTTTCAGATGGACTGAAGCTTCTTAAGCTTGGGCGAGTTGGAAAACAAACTCTCGAAGCATATCAGAATGAAATTGAATATGGTGTGAAAAATGTGGGCCTGTTAACATTTTTGTGGGAAAATTTTGCATCATCACTTCTGTAACTCTTTATTTTGGCCTTTTTTTTTGCTCTTTGCATTTTCTTTCTCCACATAGTGGTACTCTCTGTTCCTAAGACATTTTTCTGAAACAGGAAATAATTATCCCTCTTTGTAGAGATATTGAAAATGATCTCCGTCTTCATGTTCATTCAACTTATTTTAAGGGATCTGTGGTTGTAAACCCAACCAAGGTTGCATACATTGTTTCAGGATTTATTATCTTTAATTATCTTCCTGATAGTAATTCCATGGCATTTTTTTCTATCAGACTGGTGTGCGCGATCTTGCATGGTACTTGGCAATCAAACCATTGCATCTTTCTTTCAAGTTCATTGATATAAGTTTACATGTTGAAAACTATTTGAATTCTGCCTTCTACAATCACTCAACTATGCCAACATATGACAGAAAGGTTGGGCTATATCACATTTGATTCCGTCTAATAGCCAATTCAAGAATGCTTTTTGTGTATCTGGTAGTTCTTGCTTGTGATTTCCATTTCTGTTGCCACAGATATACCTAGAAATGCAGCTTCTAGCTGAGCTAAAGTATGGGTTGATGTTGGATGATGTCTATTTTGTTGGAAATTCTATGGTTCGCGACATTGGAATCAATGAGACAGTCCAAGATCTCTGTGCCTTCACCAAGAACTATACTTATAACATAATTAAGCAGGTAACAAATTGGTATTGTTCTCTTGTAACTGATATTTTTTGGCAGTAGATACTATATCAACTACAGTATCTTGTGATGAGCATTCTTGATGAAGTGTTTCCACCTGATCCTTTGCATGACCATTGATTAAGTTGATTTTTTTGGTCTTGAGTTTGTAGTTAATATTAGACAATGCTGATTGGCAACATTTGTGTTAGATCATGATGTGATGCGAAGGGAAGCCTTTGATAAGGAATTAGAAGGATTAGGATCTATAATGGACTTATACCTTATTAAGAATATAACTATGAAGATTGGTTACTTCCGTAACTACGTGGTTAGTCAAGCAACTATATCATGATATTAGAGCAAGAGATCTTGAGTTCAAATGTTGCGTTTGTAAAAAAAAAAAAAAAAAACTCTCTTTAGTTTATATAGTTGGTTTAGGCAAAACCTATCAAGTTGCCCAGCCATACAACTATATGGAGAAGTATTAACAATATAAATATAAAGATTGTCCGCTTTTGTCATAGCATGAAGCTTGGGATAAGTGGTTAGTCAAACAACTATACTATACTCTTTAATTACTTTACTATCTAATTTATTCTTTGGTTATGAATCTTCTAGCAAATTCATTACTCCCTTCAGGAAGAACATAGAAGAGAGTCCAAAATTTTCTAGGCTGAACTTTAATTTGTTTATGCCCTTGTATTGCTAGAACTTCTTGATCTTATGAAATAACAATTGCAGAACCTTAGGCTCCGTATGCTTATCTGAAAACAATTTATTTGTAGAAAATATTTTCTAGGAAACATATTTTTAGGGAAAATAGATTACTTTTTGTTGTTTGGATGCGTTACTAAAATATGTTGAAAAATATTCTGGTATTCGGTGCGCACATATGAAAATATTTTCTTTTTCTCAGGTTGGGTAGACTTGATAGACTAGTCACTTTGGCCTAACTAAGTGGATCAGCTCAGTTTGAGCTTGCTGTGCGAAATGACCAATGAATGTGACTAGATTGATCAATCTGCTTGGGCTGATCATCTTCACTCGATTGGCCCAATTGTCCTGATCATCTCAAATAGTTTAATTGTCTCGTCCAACCTGATTGTTGTAATCACCTTGATCCTCTGTATTGATTTGCGAACATGTCTGGTCCAATAGGCCTAATAATCCAAACCATCCCTCCCATCAAGTGTAACCAATCCTGATAGGCTTGATTGTTTTGATTGGAGCACTTGACCCAGCGGACCTACCAGAGTGGCCAACCAACCAATCGACCTCTTGGCCCACCTGGCCCACCCATCTGATCAGGTCTACTCAGGTCAACTAGCTCAGCCTGATGGGTTCACCCAGATCGTTGAGCTCGACTTGATAGAGGTTAGGCTCAATTGAGCCCTGATCAACTGCTCGTCTGACCAACTAGCTAGTGGCCCCATCAACATGAATGAACAAAGGTGGAGCGTGGGGGAAGAAAAAGTGTTTTTTGCTAGAGTGAAGTGTTTATTGCTAGAGTGAAAGGCACCTAGATAAGCAGAGAAAATGACTTCCACTCTTTTACAGAGGAAGCCATTTTACTAAAGCAATGTCGATAATGTTGGTCAGTAAAACAAAATTTTCGGCTAACTAGAAGAGCATTTTCTATTGACTGATTTTCTATTGCACCAAACACATGAAAGTCTAGAAAATAATTTCATGAAAAATGGAGCCTTGATCTGTCAGGATTCCTTTTTTTGCATAACTATTACTTTTTTTGATTGTTGCTTTTATCACTTGTCATCCTGATTTTTGTTAGAAAGAGATAAGATGTGTACCGTTGTTATCTTTATTGGCAACACTCTAGATAAGTCTATCTATAGTCCATTTCTGTATCATACAGGTTTTCATTGAGAAAATTCCAAAAGGTAAAAACAGGAAGAACTTGCGATTGATTGGTGTGGAGGACATTACACATTCAGTTTCGATTCATGGTCTGCAAGTAATATACAAGGCTTCAGATTCAATACAGAAATTTTTGGAACAAATGTTTACAGATTTGTCTCAGTTGCTTAAACATAAATATAGGACAGACTCGTCAAATGAGTACATCTTGAAGGTATTCCTTTTAAGACTGTATCATAGATTTGTTGCTTTTCCCTTTATCTAATTAGTACTTAATCGATCTCCTGCAATACTTTATTTGTGATGCTTCCTAGGTGTTTGAGATGCAGTGATAATAATCAGTTTATTCCCTACATTTCATTAATTATTTAAGTAATTGTTACCAGAGATCTTTTTCTTTAATATTTAATTCTCAGATGCCTGGCTATATGCATGAATTTTCTTAGGTGAATATTATGTAAATCTTTTAATTTCAATAAGGATATGCCACAAGTAGACCAGAGAGGAAAAACTGCAGATTTTAACAAATTTTAATGGCATCGAAGTACAATATCGTTTCCCCCCTTATATTGACAGATGGGTGTATATGATTTTATCTCATCATGTTTTCTATGGCAATCACAACATATGTTCTCCATCTTGCTTACCAAGAACTGAAGAGTTGTTTACTCATCAAGTAAAGTTATTTGAATTTAAAAGTATTCAAAGGCCTACTATAAAGAGGAATTTTTCCTCATTCTAGACTACTGTGTAAAAGATTTTTAATCAAACTACTCTAGCTTAGCACATTATAGTTCATTGGGCTGTTTCTCCAAAGGTAAGGATTTGCTTCATTGTCATAATTCCAACTTTAGAAGTCTGTATAAATAGACTGATCAAGTTATTTCTCCTTTCTAGGGGACTATAGTATGTTATTTCAAGAATCAAGCAAGAAAATTTTGTTCTAGTATCTGAATTGTTTGACGGTTATCCAGCAAGGAAAATACCTCTCGTCCCAGTGAAGAATCCATCATAGATGAAATTGTCTATTTTGTTATTTTGGAACGATCTCGACAAACCACTCAAAATTCATTGAAATCCAGTTATACATTCTCTCAATAGTTGTAGGATATGAAAATCTTGCATATTCATCTTGCAAGAACAA
The DNA here is from genome assembly GCA_037974795.1 of Kaempferia galanga. Lineage (NCBI taxonomy): Eukaryota > Viridiplantae > Streptophyta > Magnoliopsida > Zingiberales > Zingiberaceae > Kaempferia > Kaempferia galanga. Next base: position 3,224 of record JBBPFP010607551.1, on the reverse strand, counting down.
AGAGAAGCATAGCTTTTAGCTGTCCCATACTAAAACCACTTGTTGCCTTTACCTCCTTTTGAAAGTTCAATATCGAAAGTATCATGTACATCTAGTAATCGGAGTGAGAGGAGAGAAAGAGGAGGTACATGTACAGAGACAACCAAGAGGTCTGACCCTGGTTCTGGTCTATATGACATTGATCATTTACTAGTTTGATAGAAATACTCCTCATATAAATCTGAAGTGAATTCTTTCCGGTCAAAAAAATATCTTTTTAGTTGTTGTGGAACAATTAGATATGCTTCGAGAGTTCGAGTACAGAATGAAACTTCATTCTGGATTTAATACTCTGGAGCTAGCACTTCCAATCTCGGCAGGCCAGATGCATACTATATTGAGTTTGATCTCATATGAGTATACTGTTCTAGTTATTTCCATTGTTGTATTTGTGCCACATTATCTACTGCTGGGTTCTCTTGATTCTGACCATCTTCATGCTGGGTTACATGGTCTAAGCTTTGCCTCAATTTTCTTCCTAAGTCTCCCCAGTAAAATGGAACTTGATATTCCCGTGTATTATTTTCTTCTTATTCTTTTTTGTTGTTGTTGTTGAAATTCTCTTGTAGAATGACAAGGAAATAGTAAGCAGACTTCCCTTTTTAAAGCAAGATCATGAGGCAAGCTTCCTCGAACCTCTCAATGTTATTATGAGTCAGATTGGAAATGCTTTGGGACTAGTGAGAATTCTTCTAGCAGGCCGTTCTCGTCATATTTGCAACATTTCTCGGTTTGCACTTGGACTTTGAACAAGTGTCTATTTCCCTTTTTCTTTTTCATATATATTTCAACCTCAGTCAATGATTTTCAACTGTAGACCCACAGTTGATATTAGCTTTGAGGAGAGTTACCAGAAACTTGGTTTTGCCAATGAAGTCCTTGAAGCTGGAAGAGTGATGGATAAGGCAATTGTGGAGAAGTATGAACCTGTCACGAGGATGGAATCTTTTTCTGATTTCATAAACAGATTTGTCAAGGTAATTACTATTTCTGTACAAAGCGCTGTTGTGCATTTCTTCTTGCTTCTTTGCATTTCATCTCTTTCTTTAATCAAATGTCCTCTAAATCTAATTACTTCATTACTTTGAGTCTATTTTCAATGTGATTTCAGATTATACATTAGATTTCTGTGAATTTTTAATGTGTAGGAACATCCGTTAGGCACAGAAGATCTTGTCAAAGATTTGTTTCAGATAGTTCCTTCGATCATAGTAAATTTGGTGAGCGCCCAAGTGCGTTACAAGGACAATCTGTTGTTGGAGCATGATTCTGGAAATACTCTGTGCATGCATGATAACCTCTTCATGGGGGTTGCTTTTGCTCTCAAGGTATGTTACTTTTATATACACATATAAAAATCATGGAGCAGGGTTCTGGAAATGTTTTGTTTTTACAAAGCATGGTTTTGAAAATCTTTCCCTGTTGGTCAGCATGGATAAAACTTATAGTTCCACCCATTGACGGCACATGAATAAAAAAGTCGCGACCCTTGATATGAGAAGGCTAGCTAAGCTTCCACAACCAAGCTTCTTCGAGCCAGCATGATGGAGCCTTCGTCAGGAATCACAAGGTTTGGCTTTTACAAGGAGCATTTGCGAGCATCTGTGATGAAGCTTATGTGGAAACTATGAATGCTACGCAGGCTTCCAAATGAGAGTTCCAAGATGAGGATCTTGTTTTGCATGTGCGATTATTTCCTCTTCTCCTTGTTAGACAATTTGCCAGGGATACTGGGGAGGTTTTAGCTGAATTGAAACTACACAAAATCAATTTCAACTTATTTGTCAAGATGATCTAAGCAAATAATCTCAGGCTGCCAGCCTTGAAAGTTAGGCCTACCTACTAGGTTATCCCGAAGATGGTTGCTTTGTATTACTTAGTCTGAGTCTCAGCCGAGTCCGAGTGGCAAGTCGAGTCGGCCGAATGCTCTAAGTGCCAAGTTTAGATGAAGGTCAGTTGGGAAAGGAAGCCGCGGAGTGCTTCCTTCAGTTGGGAAGCAAAGAAGTCGAATGCTTCCTTCAGTAAGGAAGCAAGTATTCAAGTCGGGAAGGACCTCACCGAGTCAGAATGCACGTCGCCCGAGCAGGTCATAGAGTGAAGACACTGAGTGCTTCAGTTGGGAAGAAAAGACTCCGAGTGTTCCCCTCAATCGGGAAGCAGAGGCGCTGAGTCGGGAGTTGATTACTGAGGCCTGCTTTCAAGCAGTTTCCTTGAAACAACACTCCACCTCTGACTGTGTTTCGAGGTTCTCTCAGATCGTCTGTTTCCAAACGTGATCGCCACCAAACACTAGTGGATCACGGTGAACAAAGGACGTGCCAGACTGCTTTCATGGGTGAATTTGCCGAGCGGGTGCACGGTAGAGAGAAAAACATGGGGAATGAAGGTGGAAGGATTTGCTTGAACGTCTGCTCTAAGTTCTCTTTTTTTCCTCTTTTAATGGCCTCCTCCTTGTAAAGGAGCTTAGCCTTTGGCTGTAGTAAATGGTCGAATAAAAGTTATTTAATGCCATTACTCGCTGGCCATTATTACTCATCGGGTTCAATCCGATTGCATTAATCTCAATTAATTCATCCGTTCTACATTTGAGCAACACAAAAAAATATGGCAAAACATTGGTTCATTCTCTTACCAGTTCGACATTCGATTCGACGTGCAGGTCGTACTCGCATGCTAGTCAACTCGGTTCAATATAATCTGGGCTCTGGATTTGCACCACTACACCCACGCATGAGAGAGAGAGAGAGCCCTCTTTCCATGTATTTGTTTATATCATTAATGCATGTGCAACAATTTAAACTAATAAACTTGCCATGAGATTTCCAATGTGAGATAAAGTCTCATTCACAATAAAATCTCCCTTTCTTTCGGCCTCTTTTCCATTCACATTTCTAACACTCCCTTTGTCCTCCGGATTTCCTTTCTCGCCTCCTCTTCCTTCTCCTTGGTGCCTCTGGCATTGTGTTGGCACTCTAGGTATAGCACCAGCATCATATCAGTTATCAAAATGAATAATGATATTCACCGCGACGCCGCGACACCGCGACCAGACACAGCATGGTGGGCCCCACCATGCATGTGTCTGGTCGCGGTGTCTTTGTGCTGCCCGGTGTCGCGGTGAGTATCACCGCTCTTTTAGAATTGAGGTTAAATTTGAAGTCTTGGATATAGAGAAGAGAATATAC
>JBBPFP010605358.1:0-16369 GCA_037974795.1 Kaempferia galanga | reverse complement strand
ATCCTGGCTCCGCCATTGGATTCGGTCGTCTGTCCGAGCGATAAGATGTTGAGGTAGACTAACTGGATGGCGACCTGTCCGTATGTTCGTCCAGAATTTGTATACACTCGCGCAGATCAATAAAGCATTAGTCGTCAAACCAGAGATGGGGAGGATCGTAGCAAAAGGAGCATTCATCAGATTCAGTAGTCTCCTATTTTAGTACTCCGACGCTCAAATCAGTGATGATTCTGAGGAAACGAACAATAAAAGGATTGTACGAAATATTCTTGGGAATGCGTGTATATTGGAAAGTGTGAAAAGATGATATCTGAGATGGATACTGAGGACCCCTATCTATAGCGGACACTCGTCATTTAGCACATGCGGTGACGTATCTCAGCCAATGACGAGCTATCACGTGTGACATTGACCAATGGTGGGTTGCCACGTAGGCTCTGACACCTAGCCGCATCGGGTGTGTCGCCTCCGTATACATGTCAGAGATCTGCGGCGTGTTCCGTACGCAGCAATCTGTGATGTCTCACTCGGGAGGTCGGCCGATCATACCCCGAGTGAGTTGGTGGAGCTCCCTTAACTGCAGTGTCTGACTGGCCGAACGAAGCTCCAAGCCGTCCCATAGCCTCCACAGGGAGGATCGATATTGCTGGTAATCTGAGTTGACCGAATCGCTTGCACGTTCAGGCGGGGTTCACTTGAAGCGGTTAGTGACTGAGCTAATCATACTTGAATCTGACTGACTGGGTTGTCTGTGTATCCGGTTAGGTTGAATGCCTCTAAATTCTGACCCTTTGGGATGACTGCTCTAGAGTTGCACTGGTTGAGCTAGATGGGGATTTCGTCAGGCCGATCATGTGGAGATGGGCTGCTTTCTCCAAGTGTTGTGTCCTGAGTTGTCATGCGTGTGTCCCGCCACGTGGTGCTATACTGTCTTCCCTGTCATTTGCCATGTGACGTCTTACTGGAAGCCACGATATCCTTCACATGACTCATCTATCCTTATGAGATCATTATATATTCTAAGTGAGAAAAAAGGATTTGGTTGGTGGTGCAATTGCTCTGTAAAAAGATGGTTCTAATGGATGAGAACTTGATTACTCCTTTCACTTGTTTGCAATTGGTGCAACATGCCCACTGGACCAGTAGTTGCAAAATCAATGCCCCTTTATAATTAATAAAAGTTCATAGATGTAGATTTCTGTACCTGAAAACATCATGTTACTTTCAAAAACCAGGAAAGGGCATTAAATTACAAGAAAATTCAAGGTCCAAATATAAGTTAAAATTATTAAAGCAACAAGTAGCGTTCTTAAACCCTGAAATATAATAAACAGTAGATAAATGATAAACAACGTAACAATTTGCTTCAGTATTTCGAGTGATGAATGACAACGTTCAAGCATGGCTGTTGGATACTGGTACATCTGCAGTTGGTAGTTGGTACTTAAGTATGAATTAATGCTGAAAGTTGACATTAATTCCTTTCCTTCGGTGTTAACTATGACCCTATACTAGTTATACAATAAGAACAACCTATTGCAGAAGAATGCATATAGCAAGAATCCATCACAGAACAACACAGACAACTTCGGAACTTCCATCTGAGGAAAAACAAAAAACAGTTCAAGTTTTGCTCCCACTACTCCAACAATCTCGTAGGCTTAGATATCGTAGATGAGCTTCTGGAACTTTAGCATGTGGTCGGGCTGCAAGGAGATGGCTAATGAGAGGCTACCATCCCCAGTGGAGCTTGGCAGGACAAACGATAGACCCTCATAAGCGATGCCACCTGGACCCATGAAAATTGGCCGACCCCAACCGAAGTCGGCATCATGGATTGGTAGACGCACCCAGCTGGTGAGCCCGATGTTTGGACATCTGAATGTGTGAGCACCCCTGACCAGAGCCCCCAAATCTGGCTGCATCTCTAGGTAGTCCAATGCTGATTGCAAGTAGCTGGCATCCATCCTCGACAAAGCCTCCAGGATAGTCTTGGCTGCTGGGGAAGGACCACCCTCCGAAGAGGCCACCTCCCCCGCTGGTGCAATGGGTGTTGCTGTGAAGATCACATTCCCAAAGTAGCCTTGTGGAAGTGGTGGTTGTATTCTCTGCCGACCATCAGTTGCAATGTACATCTTAGTCATCTGGTCTGGTTGGAGGTCGCGAGCTATGCATGTACACCTCCATACATGAGCAGCAAGGAGGACATATGTGCTGTAGTTGCCACCTGGGGGAGCTTTAGCTTTGAGGAGGTTAAGCTGTTCTCGGGTGAGCTTGAAGATGTTGACCGCTGTGGTGGAGCTTGAGCTTTTGGCTGAGTTAATGGTTGGGGGCAGAGTGTCTGAAGGGAGAGAGTCCTTCATGGAAGGAGGGGGCAGGTATTCAATGTGAGTAAAAGAGGGGTTGGGTGGGTCACGAGCACGGAGGAGGGTTCGATCGATGAATGGTTGGATAGTGATGCCAACCCCACAGGCAACATCGGACCAAGAGTTGATGAAGTGAAGGCCAGAGAAACCATCAGCTGCATGATGTTGCATACCGACACCCAAAGCTGCACCACCACACTTGAAGTGCGTAACCTGTGTAAACAATATATAGTCACATAAGTCATGATTATTGATACAAATGGAATTACAAGTTGACAAATCATTAGAAAGTAAATAAACACAAACACAAAGTACTATGACATAAATATAATGGACAATAGAATCCTTATTATGACAAACTAGGTAACAAACACAAAATGTGGAACTGGTAGACGACGATAAGAAAAACAAAGCTTACAAGATTAACCTCAAAACATGGCAATTTAGGAAAAGCATACTTTTTAACATCTCAAAGTTCAATTACATATAGTCTGTGTACTTTCAACCTCTAAAAGAAGTAGCGGATTGAACTCATCATATTTGAAATGGCAAGATATTTTTGGGTCCCAATTTGTGTTTCGGGCTTAAATTCAGGCTGAAGTCAATTTTTGAGTTTTTCTACTTCCATTAACAAAGTTTCATACATATACTTACAACTTACATCTTACACAATTAAATATTCTACTTCATTTCAGGGGGAAAAAAATTGAGACACACCCCAAAAACTTGGAAAAAATTTCGAGAGAAAAAAAATCAAATTAAACCAGCACGAAACACTTCTTGGTAACTTTAATCCCTTTCAATTGTGTCAAGTGCTGCATAAAACATGTCTAGACTATGTGTCACCACCTAGGTGCAATGATATACTGTAACATGAGATAAGTTTGTTTCAAAACTTTAAAATTGATACTTTGATTACTCTTCTTTTGTTAATTGTCTATCTTTAAACTTCCTTTCCATGTTATATGTTGTTGATGTTTATGTAGCTTTCTGATGTTATAATCCTAGGTCTGGACCAGCTGCTAATCTACCAAGTGATAACATAGATCAGTCCCTTGAACTAACTACTAAAAATGTGAATCCAAGGTGAAATAAATGTCGTGTAAAAAAACATTCAAAGTGAAATAGAAATGAATATAAATTATAAAAAGTGAAACTTGGAACCTACCCTACCCTTTTATTAGAATACTCAACCGATCACATGAAATTGTGGTAGCATGATATCACCCGTAGTTAGTTTCTATTTACATGATGACATGTATACTACCGGTGATGGCTTTAGCTCATATGAGCATTATTACACTAGTCTAGTGATTCACTTCTAAATGGATTTATCGGTGATAAATTTAATGATGATATATTTATTGGTAATGATTAAAAGATGATAATTAAAGTGTATTATTTTGAGATAAAATGGGTAATAAATAAAAAGAATAGTTGTTGACTTTAATTGATGATAAATAAGAGAAATGCAAATAATAATGGACTATCTATATTAAAATGACAGATCATAAATGAGATCTTTAAAGATATAATGAAATTTTTTATTGATCTTTTTTTCTCTTGATCTATTAATTAATATTAAATTCAGGCAGTTAAGGTGTACTGTTTGCTTTTGAGGTATGCATTTTAGTTTGATTTGATGTTGTATTCTGTTTTAATGCTATCATATATCAATTGAGGCGAGCGAAGTTTGTATCTAGGCAGACCTAAATCACTTAGCAATCCATAGCAGCAATCAAAAGTAAAATTTCTTGTACATGTGAAAGTAAAGAAATAAAGAGTGTTGTTTCCCTTGTAATGCAACAAACGATCAATGCCATTATTCATCAATTGAACAAGTAAATTAAATTTTTTTCTAGCACGTAAAACCAGACAAGTCCTTAACTTGGTAAGTTTTTTAAAAAAATTTGTCACTAAGAGAAAAGTTCTAGGCTCAGAAGACTTGGTTTGAGATATATTAAATAAATACAGGAATAATTCTGACACCTGAAAACGGAAAACCTACTTCGCCTATCAAAAAATAAATCCCATTAATAAACAACTCTAAATAGAAACAAAATAGATCAGGTCATACTTGGTAAGGATGAACATCAGTTTCCCGAATAGCATGTGTTTGGTACCACTAGTCCACAGTGAAGGCATAGGCAGCCAAATGGTTCAGGGATTGACTGCCAACCAACATAGTTATAATGTCTTACCTCTACCCAATTCAGTAATTGTGTTCCTCAACAATAATTCAAGGTTCTGACATAGTTGACCTTGCATCTACAATCTAAATCACACATTTCTTGGTCTTCAACCCCCTCAGTCATTAAGAGTAGCATTACTATTAGTGCAATCAAATGCGTCTATTTATCTTCTCTTATCTTCTAACGGATGACGTGATGTATCACGTTATGAACGAGAAATCACTAGTGGCAGTGGCAGTTTGGTAGAAACTGGAAAGCCGTTACATATCTAAGTCGTTGACAAAGAAGTTCTATCTTAAGCAGAAATTGTTCGGCTTAAGATGTTAGAGGGCACAAATCTAAGCCAATATGCCAACGTTTTCAACCAAATCGTAAGTGATCTTAAATGAGTTGATGTGAAGATTGAAGATGAAGACAAGGCGATGATGCTATTGAATTCTCTACCGTCGTTTCTTATGTACGAGAATTTGGCTACAACTCTGATGTGGGGAAAAAACCCTCAAGTTGGAGGAGATAACAAGTGCATTGTTAGATTTTCATTAGCGGAAGAAAGCTAGAGATGAGAATTCACAAGGTGAAGGACTTGTGGTGAGAAGTAACCAGGAACGTGGCAGGAGCGAGACACGATATGAGTTGAACAATGAAAATAAAGTCAGATCTAAATCAAGAAAGAAGAAGGTGATCACATGCTACAAGTGCGGGTTAAAAGATCACATCAAGAGAGATTGTCTAGAGAGTAAGAAAGTCAATGCAAGAGTAAAGATGGTTCGTTGAAGTATGCAAACACAATGGAAGAAGAAAATTCAAAGAGCGATGATGTTGATATGCTATCAGTTTCATTAAGTTTAGACCAATTGACAGAATTTTGAATCTTAGATTCAGCATGTTCTTATCACATGATGCCTAACAGGCATTGGTTCAACACCTACAGATTGGTGAATTCTAGTTTATGGTGGGTAACGATGCATCTCATTGGAATAGGAAATGCCAAAATCAAGATATTTGATAGTGTGATCAGAACATTCGATGATGTTAGACATGTACTAGATATGAGGAAGAACTTATTTTCATTGGGTACGTTGAATGGTAGCAATTGCAGTTACAAGTTTGTGATTGGAGTAATGAAGGTCAAAAACTAGGAGGGAATATGGGACTACAGTTCTAGGTGGAACTGCCAATGTAAAATCTAAATCAGATAAGACAGTCTTGTGTCATATGCGGCTGCATCACATGACAAAGCGTGGGATGTTGGAGCTTTATAAAAGAAACTTATTGAAGGGCGTCAAGATGTGCAAGCTTGAGTTTTGCAAGTACTGTGTTCTTAGAAAATAAAAGCATATTGCAGTTCAAGACAACCCCACACATAAGAATCTCTAAGACCGGCCAGTGTAGCATCACGTGGAGGTTAGGTATATTTTGTGAGTTTCATCGACGATTACTCACGGAAAGTCTGGGTGCACTCCACGAGTCATAAGTTAAACTTTCTCAAAGTTCAAGATGTTGAAAACTGAAGTACATAACTAGACTGGAGAATAGCACTAAGTACACAGATTCAAAGTTCTAGGAATTTTGTGGGCAACATAGAATCAAGAGACACTTCACGGTTCATAGGGCACAACAAAATGGTGTAGCAGAAAGGATGAATAGGGCATTAATTGAGAGAGCTCGATATCTCAAGTTAAATGCAGGGCTTGCGAAGAACTTATGGGCAGAACAATAAACATGGCGTATTTCTTGATCAAGTGATCACAGCAACACTAGATGGCAAAGTAGCAAATAAGGTATGATGGGAAATCTGGTTCATTACTATAATCTAAGAGTATTTGGATGTCCAACCTACATGCACCTTTCAAATGAAGACAGATCAAAGTTGGATGCAAAGTCTAGACAGTGTATTTTTCTAGGTTATCAGGAAGGGATGAAGGCTACAAGCTTTAGGATCCAAAGCCAAATAAGACAGTGATTAGCAAACATGTGGTATTTGATAAAAGAGTCATGTTACAACATACTCAGGGAGAAGAGAAACAAAACAACAATAGCAAGAATGTTGTGCAGGTAGAGCTAGAAACCCATAATTCTGATGGTGATAGATCAAAAGCACATGGAGCATCAGATTATAGATGAAAACAGGACTAGACGTGCAATTAAGCCATCTATGAGGTATGGTTTTGAGAACTTAGTTTCTTATGCACTCATCACTAGCCGCGGAGATCCTACTACTTTTCAGGACAAGTGGATGGGTGCCATGGCGGAGGGGATAGAGTTATTGCATAAGAACCAAACATGGAATCTGGTAGAGCTTCCTGAACAGAAGAGGGCTATAGGATGCAAGTGGGTGTACAAAAGAAAGAAGTTTTTTTATAAAAGGAGAAATTCAAGGCACGACTAGTAGCGAAGGTTTCTTCACAGAGGAAGGGAATTGACTATAATGAGATATTCTCTCTCGTGGTTAGACATACATCTATCAAGGTGGTGTTGGCCTTGATAGCACATCATGATTTGTAATTGGAGCAAATAGATGTGTAGACAAAGTTTCTTCATGGTGATTTGGAGGAGAAAATTTACACATCTCAACCACAAGGTTTTAGTCAGCCTGAGGAGCAGGGAGGAGCATTTGGTCTGTAAATTGAAGAAGTCACTTTATGGGCTAAAGCAAGCTCCATGACAGTGGCACACAATATGTGAGTATGACTGCTGCATTTACGTGACGAGTCTTGATGGCAATTCACTCATCTTCTTGTTAGTATATGTGAATAACATGTTGATTGCTACGAAAAGTATGAAGGAGGTCATCAAATTAAAGAACCTATTGAGCAAGGAATTTAACAGGAAGGATTTAAATGTAGCCAAGAAGGTTCTTGATATGGAGATACATAGAGACAGAGTCTCTGGAACATTATGGCTATCTCAGTAGAGTTATGTTGAGAAGATATTGGACAAGTTCAACATAGATAATGCAAAGTCTGTAAGTACACATCTAGCGCATCATTTCAAATTATCTCTTATAAAGTGCCCAAGGACGGATGAAGAGATCGAAGACATGTCAAAGGTTCCCTATACAGTGCAATTGGTTGTCTGATATATGTCGTGTTTTTCACAAGATCTGATTTGGCACAAGCTATTAGTATGGTGAGTAAATTTCTTTCAAATCCTGGTTAACAACATTGAGTTCAGCAGACAACAAGGAAATCCTTCAGTTACAGGATATGTGGATGTAGGGTGTCAAAAATGGACCCGACCCGACGACCCAACCCGAAAATTTTCCGATTCGGGTTGAAAATTTTCGAGTTCGGGTTGGAGGGTTTCGGGTTGAAAATTTTTGGGTTGGGTCCGGGTCGAGTTGGGTGCAGGTTGACCCGAATTAAGGGGTAAGTTGATTTTTTAGGGTTAAATAAAATTTTATTTTGAAAATTAAGATATTTTTATGTATATTAATATCAATGTTAGTATAATAGTGATAGAGTATTGAGATAAAAGTGAAGAATTATTGGGAAAATAGCCAAAAAAAATTATTTTGAATAGGGCTATACGGATTGTCCGGGTCGGGTTCGGGTTGATCGGGTTGGTCAGGTTCGGGTTCGGGTTCGGGTTGAGTTCGGATTTGGGTTAGGAGTTTAAAAAAAAATCCCAACCCAACCCACCCGAATTGACACCCCTATGTGGATGTTGACTATATAAGGAGATATGAATGACAGAAGGTCTACTATGGGATATGTTCTCACTATGGCACGATAACCTATCTGTTGGAAGTCCATAATACAACCTATAGTTGCATTGTCAACTACTGAGTCGGTATAAGACAGAAGGCGTATGGCTTCTAGGAGAACTGGGTGTTCAATAAGGTGTATTGTGATAGCCAGAGTGCTATCTATTTGACGAAGAATTAGGTGTGTCATGTGATAACCAAGCACATTAATATGAGGTTTCACAAGATCAGGGAATTCATTTTTTCTAGGGAAATACTACTTGAGAAGGTCCACACTTTTCACACTTCTGAAAATAGTGCAGATATTTCTTTCGAGAAAATACTACTTGAGAAGGTCCACACTTTTGAAAACATTGAATATATATTAACAAAGCAAGTTACTATAGAGAAGTTCAAACATTGCTTGAACTTGATCCATTTCTCTAGTTGCTAGAGGGAGGTAGCCCAAATTTGGTGTTCTAAGTGGAGTTCTTCTCATATGCTCGTAATTCTCCAAAGGGGTGGATACTTGTCAAGGTGGAGATTATTGGGGTTGACTCGTTTGTGGTCATCAAGAGGCACGACCATGACACCAAAAATAGCCTAGCCGTCCCTGGATATGAGGGAATGGGCACGCCTAGGCACGAGTATACTCGGGGTCGTTCCCCACTCTAGAAAGGCAACCCACTCGAACACGACACGGTCGTTCCTAGGGGCACGACACAGTCGTGCCCCATTCTAGAAAGTTGGCACAGCCAGGCACGGGCGTGCCCTGGCCATGGCCCATGCCGAAGATGCAAAGTTGAGAGGTTTTTTAGGTTTTACTTGGTATTTTTGGTCTAAAATACCATGTATTTCTAGGGTTGTATAAATAGGATTATTGTAACCCTAAAAGGGGAGAGAGAGTTCTAATAAAGAGTTCTTGGTTGTCTTGTGGAGTAGGCACATCGCTAAACCACGACAATTCTTCGACTTTTCTTCTTTCTCGCTCACTTGATTTTTCTTCTTCCTCTTCGATTTCTTCTTTGGCGATTCTTCACTATTGTTGCGGCGTGATCTCAACAATTGGTTTGGTAAGCCATATGTTTTACATGTGGTCCACGTTCACATCCATGTATGATGAGAACACATGAGATGCCCATATCTCTTGCCAACCAAGGAGGGTCACCATGTGTGTGTTTCTAAAACTTTATTATTTAGAGAGTTCAGCCTAATTAAGAGATCCTTATCAAGAAATAAATTGTTCCTCCTGAAATGTCAACAACTTGAAAGTGAGTGACAGCCCATTCTAACTTCACCAAAATTGACATCTGACCTAATCTACAACAACCACACACAAACATGTTATTTCTGTTAAATCACTTTATCTGTAAGACCAATCTTTAAACATACATATAGCCAAACATTTGAGATTTTAAAATATTGGACAACAGGCTATCTAGCTAACCACCATTTTTAATGACATTTCTTTTAAGACCAAACTGGTATAATTATATACCTAAACGTCAGCCAAACAAATTAAACAAGTAACACGTATCCCTTTAATTAATATAAAATTTATCATTTGTCATTATCATAGATGACAGCATCTTAAAATGATATATATCACTATTATTTTGATCCAACTAAACATGGGTAAATACATGATTTCAAGTATTGATCTATATTAGCTGACAAACCGAAATATAACATTTTAGTTGCCAACCAATAGCAATTCTATGTCAGTATGAGTAAATCTCACTGTATTCAATTTCTTTTCCTATAACTCAATTCAATTTCCTTTGTACGTCATAAGAAGATAAAACACTAAAAAGAGAAGAAAGAAGAATAGGAAAAAAACCAATGGGAAATATTGCCAGGACAAGAAGAATTCTCTTCCCATAACATATCCTTTGACTTCAATCATTAATCAAGGAAGGAAATGAATCACTAAAAAGCGAAGATAGGATAAGAAGTGATACATCAACCAAAGCACCAGTAGTAGTAACGAGAAGTGATGCAATAGTTGGGTTACTTAAGATCTATTCATATCCTTAACAATAAATGTTTTTCACTTTCAACTGTGTCAATCCAAAGTCAACTCTCTAAGTTTAATCAAGTATATATTTATGGATAGATGGAGAGATCAATTTCAATACTAAATGTCCTATGAACAATATTTAATATGAATGTTAGAAATTTATGAAATGAATCTTAGTAGAATGTCATAAGAACTGATGCGCTCGTTCGATGAACAATATTTATTTTGGTATAAAAAGGTATAATCTTAGCCGAGATACTTATTATATTTTAGAATTACTATAGCTTTGTATTTAGAAGTAAAGAAGCTTTCTTCAAGTGTAAGAGGACTAAAAAATAAAATCTTAAAGTAGAATGAGGCATACTGATTGCAACACAATGTTACAATATTGCACTGAAATCCTCCTATGTGAGACTAAAATGCAACGTGAATAATACTTTGAATAATGGTTAATTATGACACGACTAAATTTTAAGAAAAAACTTTGAACGATAGATTTTTTTTTTCTAAAAAAATAAAGCCAACAGGAAATTTAGGAGGATATTAGCAACCGAGACTATGAGAAAAATTGGATCACAAGGTGTCACAAAAAAATAACAACTCGAAGGTAAATTAAAAGATGCAGTAAGTACCTGGAGGACCAACAGCGGGAAGGCGGAGATGTCGGTGTAGTCTACCTTTGGGATGAGCTGCTTCAGCTCCATTGTGGGTGCGAAGTCGCCGAAGTCATCAACCGTCGCCTCGGCATCCGCCTCCACAAACAGAACCCCCTCGCCGTTGCAATCGATCTCAATCCGTCCGTCCTCATCACGGGCCAACCGCCCGGCCATGGGGTAGAAGGGCACCAGCGCTCGGGCCAACGCGCCGCGCATGATCTCCGCGTCAAAGAAGTTCGCCGACCCATCCGGACGGTAGAAGTACACGCTCGGCGTGTGGAATCGCGGCACCACCAGATCCAGGTTGGAGTTCCACAGCCTTCGCTGCGGCGTCGGCTCCGCCGGCCTCACCATCGTCGATCGTTGCACGTTGATCACCACCATGGCTACAATCAAGCTTTCTCTTCACTCGCCTTCTACGGAGACCCAAAAGGTAGACCGGATCGTCATGTCAGAACCGTTCAGTGGTCACCACCAAGAACATACACATCAACACGCAAACTAATCTCCCTTTACTTTATCTACAAGAAGCACAATTTCTCTATTCCGACGCAAGATCCGAAGACGAACGCCGACGAAAAACCAATTTTTTTTATCTTTGATTAAAAAAAAATCCAGCTAAATTTTGCCAGAAAAAGAACGAATACAAAGGGGGGAAAACATATATAAACCTACAGGACCATCGTCCAATCAGCAAAAAGAGAATGGTAGAACCAAACCTAACTTCTGCAACCTAGAATTTAAGCTGAAAACCCATTCGCTCCATGGGAAAAAACAAATCTTATGCTAAAAACAGGCGATACGACCCGAAAAAGCAAACAGTATTTCCATTTTCCCTAAAACAAGAAGAATAAAAAAAAAAATCTCCAAATCAACACGATTAGAGGGGCAAAAAATCACCTGTGCCCTACGGAAGGTCAGAGGAAGAAGATAAGGCAAAAGCGGATCAATTCAAACAGCTCAACGAAGCGAGCTGGCTTTCACAGCGGATCGAAGGCACCCTTAAATAACCCCAAAAAAATAGCCCGGAAAAACACGATAAAGCGCGCCGAAGAGACGTGGAGAGTGGGTGCGGTTGGTTGGTGGACGCGCCGAACCGGCCGACTCAGCGTCACTACTCGAGACGCGATTCGGATAACGATGCCGTCCCATGGCCGAAATCTCCAACCAGTGACCGAGTCGCAACTCGCGAACTTGGAGTCGTGAGTTAAGTCGTAGAAACTTAAAGGTCGCATTAGTTGGTGGAGATGGCGACCGGAGCAAATGATTAAAATTATTCGAACCCTGCCCGGTGCCGGTCTGCCCATGGACGTCCACGTATGCATTTTTTGCCATCGCATCGGCAGCTCAGCCGAGCCCACGGAGGAAGGGAGGTGGTTGCGGTGGGTGGTAAGTGGGGGCGGTTGAACCTGACAAGGAACAATTAGCAGGAATCGGCCCGATCTAATTTGACGAGCCGGTCCATCTCCGAAACAGTGGATCGGATCACACGACACGATGATGTCTCACTTTGACTGTTTGCTCCGAATTTGGACCGCTCACTAAAATTGACCGGAGTGGGTCCGGCTCGCATAGATTGAAACATTTAAACCACCGCAAACTCTACTCCTCACCCACCACCACCCCCACGCCGATTGTCGGAAGTGGATTAGATAAACGACGAAATTTAAAAATAGAATTATTGGCGACACGATCTTGTTCACGAACTTCTAGAAGGATTCCGCTAAAACGTCAACCTTCAAGAAAAAAACGAAAATTTTTAATTCGGCACACATTCATTAACTAATAATACTTATAATATTATTAACATTAGTCAAAACATTCTAAAGTCTCAGTTTTTTTAATAAACATTACCAACTTTATAATTTAAAATATTTTCTATTCCGTAAACATGTTTAGAAACCATTCATATTTGATATACTAATTTTGAGAAAATCATTTAATATGTGGTGATTATTTTTACTTCTACAATAGAATCAATTTAAATTTTATTTTTTTAAAAGCCTGCAGAATATTAAATTAGAATTATGAAAAAAAAAATAATAATATTTCTATTCCACTAAGTGCTATGGCATTTCAGAAGTTAAAAAAAAAAGACATACTTTACAGTTAGTCAAGATATATTTTTTTGGTAAATGATTGAACATTTTATTTTTTAAATATTTATTTTGAGTATTACTGATTTGTATTTCTTATCATATTATTAAATTGGGTAAAAATCAAATGATCCCAAAATATCTCTTTTTTTAAAATAGTCTATTTGATTAAATTCTAAACTCGACTTTAAAAAATAAATAAATAAGTACGACATGATTTTTTAAATATGAGAAATCATCTTAATTTTTGTCCTATTAAATTTACTAGTATACGTGTCCAGCAATGTCCTTTTTGCAATTAAAAAGATAAACTGGTCAATGTAAATAATATTTTTTTAATAAATTAATAAATAATCACATATGCTTTCAATTTTAAAGCAATTAAAGTATGTAATAAATTCTAAATTAATATTTAATGCAATATTTTTAAATTGATTCTCATAGTAAATGTATGATTCTGTTCGGAATGCTGAGATTAGAATTAAGAGTCTCCTAAATAAGTAATGATAGTGATATTGGGTGACAAAGATAGGAGGTAAGATGGAGATTTGGGTTAAAGGGAGGGTAATTAATTAGATGAGTTGACAGAAACTAGGGATTTAGGGAGGAATAGGTTGAAGATCAATGAGGTGGGGCGGAACTAAAACGTACTCGAGGGCTGCAAAACATTGCAAAGATTACGAGAGTATGACTCACAACTAATGAGCGATGTCCACCGTTGCGAAAACCATGGAAATGCAGAGTAACCTTCACACGACCACCTCCTCTCGGTGTCTAGAAATGCCTTTAGCCTGCACATACGTAGCTGACGATGACGTTAGTACCAGAAACCAGGAAAAAGGTCCCTCGCTCAGGTACTTCGACACTTAAATCAGAAATCGTCCTCAATGCAGAAAGATGCAGTATGCCAAAAGCAAAAAGTAGAGCACGAGGAAGAAGATGAGTAGAACTTTTAGCAGGTTCTTGCTGAAAAGTGCAAAAAGTCCTTTCCATGTATGCGTGCGTGCCTTTTTATACTACATGTTAAACCTCGGTTGTATTGAAGAGACAGAGAATATTCCTGTCAGAGAATTTCAGGTGATGAGGAGACCAGCGAGCTGGAGGTGGCGGAATATTTTATGACAAAAGGTTATTATGACAAGTTGTTATGTTTCCTTCAGAAGTTATCCTCTGAGAAGATGCCCGAACAGGAGGTGAACCAATCGTATATTCATAAGGCATGGGAATAGAGTTGAAATTCTTCCCAGACGGATCCCCTACATGTGACATGGAGCTAATGAGATCATGGTACTCCCCGAGCGGAGCATCTGCCAAGCGGACTCTCTATATGAGACGAGGAGCCGCTGATGGTGGTGCACTTCTCGAATAGAGCATCTGCACATGATATGAAGCTACTAATGTGAGGGTCTTTTCCGAGCGGATTGTCTGAGCTAACTAGATAATGGATAAAAAAGGGTTGCTCATCTTACATATGATGAGCAAACCAGGCTAAGGGAACTGCAGGGTATTTACTAGCACACTGCTCGGACAACAAGGTGTCAAACTATAAGAAAACAGCTCAATTCTTGTGCCGCTCGGATAAGGGTGTAAGAGTCCCTTTACAGGCAAAAGGTGTTGGATTCTTAGTGAGGCGTCTAACTTGGCGTCCGACCGGCGGGCATCCGTACGACTTAATCCGTTGTTTTTGGGGGAAATGGGGCGGACCCAACTGGACTAACCATTCCTGTCTTACATAAGCCTAGTCCCTTCACTTGAAACTGATACGTCAATCAAAACTTTGACCACCATGTCAACTGAAACTTTGCTTGTCCCCAATTTCTAGGGCCTACTCATAACATATCGTATCACAACCCTCCCATTCAAGTCTAATCAAAGGAGGCTCAGGACCGACTGACTAGGCCCAAGTCCTTTTTTTGATCCTATCATCATCACTTAGCCTATATTATTCCTACCAGAGTGAGATCATTCTCATTTTATGAGCTGCCCATTTCTCCTTTCCTAGGTAAGACAAAGGCTGTCAAGTCTTAAAGGTGAAGCATAATACCTTATTCTTACTGATGTGATGCTAGGGGGACTTTTTCCTTTTTGCATAGGTGCATGTTCACCTTCTCGATTGAACGGTGTTAATCTAGCATGATAGCTTTGACAGGACATCATAACTTCGAAAGCTACCCTAGGGTTTACTTCTTCGTTTAAAAGACCTTTGGGATCGAAATGCATGACTTACTCTTCATTCCAACTTCTGTAAGCTTCTCTTAGGTGATATTCGTCGGTCTCCACGACCTTATTCTCGTGTTTTCCTCTTAAGTACTTCTCTTCGAACTCCCCTGTCTTGCCCTTCCTTATAGCACAGGAAAGTTACAGCCCCTGGTCTGTAGTTACTCCATCTACGTTTAAGAACTCCGACTATGATAAACTTCACTCTTCGTTTGGAATCTCCCCTACCTTAAACATAATGGTTCCTTCTCTGGAGGATAGGCCACACTGACTGCCTGAGGGGTATGTTACTTTTTCCAAAGAACATCTACGGGCAAGTTTACATTTCCCATCCCCCCATTCCTATATAAGATAAGCTAATATTTTCATATTCCCCTTCAACAATTAGCTCCTAATATCATTCAGTCGATATGTGGGATGATGATTATATTCCACTTGTATGAGATAACTACAACTCCTCACCATTTCTACTTCTTCTACTACCATAAAAAGTCTGAACCAGGGGTTTTCATGTTGTAGACTAGGTCTAAAACCATTTATATTGTGGGTCTTCCTTCTTTTAACAAGGGGTGGAAATATAATTATTTCTTCATTGAGAAATCGTCTGATACATCATGGGCCACCACGTGCCAACCAAGTTTACTAGCTATACCTGATGTCAGTGATTATTGTAAGGACCCCTCTTTCATTTTTGCTGTAGAGGTGCTATCCGACCTGAAGTTCGATGGTCTCTTTATTATATATGTTCGGACTAAGTCTGATCTGAGCGACACTGCCTTATTCTTTCGGTAACTCATGCCCTAACTTGTCTTTTGACATAACACTAACTGAGGCCTTGCTTTTCTTCTATAAAAAAGTCATGTATAAATCATGGGTTGGCGAATCCCTAGACTTGCAAGAGGCAAAGATGGATCTACGCGAGGTGATTATACTAGCAGAGCATGAAAAAACCATCTACGGAAGATGGCCATAGTAGGACAGAAGCATAAGGCCAACTCAAACCCCTCAGATCAACCTGCCACTAAAAAATCATCTATATCCATTCCTATGGGCCTCACCACTACGGAAGATGTTTTGATCCAATCTCCTGAAGGGGTTGTTGGTGTAGTTTGCATCAATGATCAAACCCAGGTTTTG
>JBBPFP010604262.1:0-16371 GCA_037974795.1 Kaempferia galanga | reverse complement strand
CAGTTGCTGGTCCCACGCCCCTATTGAGGACAGTACTTCTTGTCTTTCTGTTTTGGTTTATGTTGTTATTTGTTTTGTGAATCTTACGCTGGGTTTGGACTTGTAATAATTGAACTTGGACTTTGGACTTAGCATTTGGGCTTGTGGTTTATTGTATTCGAGTTTTGGGTCCCCTACCATTATTTTCCGCTGCAATGTTATATGGTTTCAGTCGTATAGGTTGTCGATTATTGCGTTCCAACTGTGTGGGTTGTCGACTGTGGTAAGTGTCATTTTACTTTCCGTATGATTTTGTTAGTCAGAGGCTACTTTATTATAAACTGTGTGGTTGTGATATTTTTGTTTAACCAGCCAGAAGCTGCTTTATTATAAACTACGTGGTTGTGATATTTTTGTTTCCTGCTATGTTGGCTGAGGTAGAGTAGCCCTACGGGCTTTGTATTCATGTTTCATATTGTCACCGGTATAGGGGAGATATTATCCGATTTTTGTCGGGCAGGTACTCCTCTAGGAGTGTGACATGTTGAACATCTATTTTTCAAGATACATTTGCAAAACCGTGCACACAGACAACAAGCGTTGATTGTTCGTGACAAATCGAGTGTGTACTCAAATGTTGTCACCAAAAGCGCTATTGAGTAGAGTACATGACAAAGTGAAAGAAGAAAGGGAACAAAAGTGGATGGATTCTACATCTTTATGTCTGGTTCAATATTCAATATGCGTAGATCATACTTATATACGAGTCGCCTTAGTTCAGTATAATTCAGACCCTAAATTTACCTCCACTACGAGTCTTCAATGAGACGGGGCCTCTCTCAAGCATGTTCACAACTTCAAGTATTGTGATGAAATATAAACCAACTACGAAGTCACTCATTCTCGATATGGAACTAAACTTCCCAAGCAAAATGATAGTCCATTTTCATTCTCTTATTTTCATTCCCATTACTAAGGAATAATTCACTTAAATAAAATATTATTATGTCAAATTCAAAATATGAAGGAATAAAATTGAAAGCGTTTAAAAGAACCTATTTTTTTTTTTACAAAAAATTTTTATTATCTGAAAGTTAACAATGGTTTTTATATTGTAAGATATTTGGCAAATCAATTTACATAATCATTTTGGAATTCTCAAATTTTAATTATTATTATTATATTTTTCAGAGTACTATTAATTTAGTGTAAATTGTAACATAGCTTACGATCGGTTAATTTTTCTCTAATTAGATGTTTTTAAGTTGTGTTTTGGTAAACTTTAATTAGTTCAATATACTATCCGAGTTTGATATTTTTATCATGAGTTTTTTTTATATAAAAATAAATATTTAACGAGTTATTTCATAAAAATTTTATCAATTGAATGTATATAGATATTTTACTCCATTAAATACTTTTTCTATGAATTTGGAAAACATTGTTCTTTATTAGTTGGCTACACGACTCCTCCAATTATTGAGAATTTATTAATCGGACATTCTTGATGTGTTTGAGGAAACTACACGCCAACTGACATCATTATTTAACACACTATGGCCCTGGTATCTAAAACTATGTTTACTTGGAAGGTAATGAAGTGGATAAGGGGACGTTAAGATGACACTCTCACTTTTGTTAGAGAAAGGTTGAGAAGGAATTCGAGCATGGAATTCGGCTTTCCAAGGTGACTATGTGTCTATCAAAAAGGAAGGGGAATATTCAAGTACGGAATTCAGTTTTCGTCAACAGACAAAAGACTCGTTTGTACGTGGGTTTGATGGGCCCACTATTAGTATTGGGGTAGACTGGCTTATGGGCATGGCAAGCTAAGGCATTTGACTCTCCTCTCGCCAAGCGATTGCCATAGATTCGGTATGTCATTCGTGCGCACATTGGATCGATTGAGCAGGCTGTTGTGATGCTTTCAGATTGGTATCGGAAAGAGTAGAATGGTCCCTCCAAAGCATATGACTTCTTCAGGCCTAAGAGCAATATGCAAAGGTGTGGAACAAAGTTGTTTGGATTGTTAGACAATCTATTGTTGAAGAATAGAGAAAAAGATTAGCTGAATTAAAATTATATAAAATTAATTTTAATTTATCTGTCGAGATGATCTAAATAAATAATTTCAAATTGTCGGTCTTGAAAGTCAGGCTAAGCTACTAGGTTATCTCGAAGATAGCTACTTCATATTGCCAAGTCCGAAAGCAGATCAGTCGTCGAGTCGGGAGTCGGAGTCGTTGAATCAAAAAGCAGAGTTGCTGAATCTGGAGTCAGATCTCGAACCGAAGCCTAGCAAGCTTTGAGTCAGGTTGTCGAATACTTGATTAGTTTACTTGGGAGAGTGAAAAGTAAAAATAAGAAAAAGTCTTCATAATGGAAAAAAGTTTTTGATGTTTACTTTATTAAAATTTTCAAAGGGAAAAAAATACATTCCATTAGCGGATAGTTTTGGAGTCAAAATCGATCACTCAAAATCAAACTGAAAGCAATGGATGGAAAAAAAAAAGATGTATGTACTTCTTTTCATTCACAAAATTATATTATATACTAAAAAAATAACACATGTACCCTTTTTAACTCACAAAATTATATCATGTACCTAAAAAATGATATATATATATATCCTTTTTTTATTTACAAAATTATATCGCTTATATATCAACTTTCCTCGATCAAGATAAATAAACATATAAATAAAAAATTTTTTTACTCTTTTCTTATCTTCCTCCAAATGTAATTGTACGTTATATATTTTTTTTCCTTTCTCATCTGCACTTTAGAGTAAATAAAGAATTAGAGCCCTGAGTTGAGGTGCTCATTTCTCAACTCATTTTGTTGTGTACTCATGGCATTAAGAAATTTTCTTAGGCTATTAAACACTTAGGGCACTAGGTTGAGGTGCTAGCTGCTAAGACAGGTGCTTAGGGTATGACAGATTGAGGTGCTCAGATTGCTAAGTTGAAGTGCTCGAGAGAACAACAGAGATTTTTTTATCCGTAATTTATGGATCAGTCCTAGTCTCTTCTAATCTGCACTGTTAGTGCTGATCAGGCAAGTGATCTGATCAGGCATCTGATTTACAGATCAGAGGGGACCAAAACTGATCGACAAATTACGGATCAGAGGATCCCCTCTAGAGATAGAGGGACTCAAGAGTCTAGGGCAAATTAGGAGTTAGATTAGGGTCATGTGTTCTGACTTTGTTGATATAGAATCGAGCCACATAGATTAGGTTCACTGAGCTAGAAGGGTATCCCTATCTCTGAGTATCAAATTTAAAGTGATATTGATTAACTAGTTAATAAGCTAAAACCATATACAACTAAAACTTTAGAAAAGTGAGTATCTATTAATTCTATAATATTTATTTGGAATGTATTACAATATGATAATGAATATTTATTTGAAACTCTAGTATTGCAAATGTCAGATACAAATTTGATGTCTCTATAACTTAAATATTTGTTGATAACTACTTGAATCAATTGACTGATATTACTTTTAATTAAGTAGTCAATCGATTAATAATTCAGATTCAAATAAAATGCTCCGATTTTATAATAAAATGCCGTTCAGAATTTCAAAAGGAAGGTTGGATTTTAAATTTGCTTCCATACCTTTTCTATATACCCACCCTCCGTAACGAATGCGAAACGTATGAGTGTCCCCACCCGTGGGACCCTATTAAATGCTTATATCAAAAAGAAAAAAAAAAAAAAGAGACGAAGTTGAAATCGAATTAAAAGAGGGAAGAAAATCGATGAAGATGATGCCCTCGTCTTAGGTTTGCGATTCCCCTGTTCGGATTCGACGGAAGGGCGGGGATCTTCACCTTCGGGGTATCGGAATCCCGGCCGCATGCCTCACGCTCATCTCGTCTCATGTTCCTCTCGAGCATGATCGTAGCTTACCTCCTTTGACGTTTCCTATTTTTCTCTTTTGCCTCTTGGATCGCAGGTTTAGTGGTGGACGTGGGAGATTTGGCGTCGGATTTGACATATCTTGGTTTCCCTGTTAAAGATCCGGCCTTTTCTTGGAGAGCCTGCTGCATGTAACTTGAGGTACCCGAGGGTTTCTCTTGTTTTGGGGGGTCTAAATCAGTGAGTTTATATCTCCACGCCGAAGTCTTCTGTAAATACCAAGTGTTCTTTATTTATTTCGGCATTGTGAAAGAAAAGAGGGATTCTATTAGAAATATTATTTTCTAAGTTGGGCAAGGAAATCAAGCTAGTCACATAAATGGACAAGCAGGTCAATGAGAAGATAGTTAATTCTGGATGCAGTAGTTTTCAGAAATTAGCTTCTAAACGAGATGCAGAACGTTCTTCTGTTGATGATCTTGTTAATGGAGATTGCTTGATGAATCCAGGGGAGTATGTCAGTAACCATGGATCAATTCTCAGCTTGCAGCCATGGATTTTCAGAAAAGGAAGCTACCTAAAGGACAAGGAAATGACGAAGGCTAATGGTGATCATTTTGAGATAATAGGGTCTGAAATAGATGTTTTCAGAAATAACTCACTTGCAGAGAGCTCGCCAAGGAATGTCAATCTGAGTTATAAAAGTGGTAGAGGTCAAAGCTCTCTAAGAAACAGGTCTTCTCGCTGCAAGTCAAATAAACCTCTTTCTTCCTTGGAAAACTGCCTCATTCCTCACCTTTACAATGAAAATTTTGAGTTTAAAGAGTTTGATTTCAGTTCTTCTTCCACTTTATCAAGCATGAGGCCACTTGTTGTTACTGATGGAAACAAGATAATCAGAAAAAATAGTTATGGGCCTGTAGACAGAAATTTTGATAGTGGTATAGACAACACAAATATGGAAAATATATCTGGGGTTTCTCCTCTTCCTGGATTGAGGACACCAAAAAGAAAGAGCAGAGACAAACTGCCTGATAAAGTAGGCCCTTCCAACACTAGGAGACCACGGAGGCTTATTCAACGCAAAGGTACTATTGCCACCATTTTCCTAATATCTGTGTTTTAGGTTGAAGCTGATGTGATTTGTTTACACATGTTGTTCCTCTTCTTTATCACATATGTTGGATGGCTTAGGCTGAATTGGACTATAAGGCTTTTAGAGTTAAGTAAGATGACAAGTAGCCTTGAGTATTTAGACAAGAAAAGTTAGTATTGTGACAACAGAGAAGAGAAGAAAGGGTTACACAATTTTTTAAAGGTGTCAAATAAAAGTCACTCTTGGAAGATGTAATATTTAATGTCATTTATGTGAAAAGGTCTAAATTTGTTGAAGATATAAAAGGATATCTTTATATGACTGATTGGTTACATTGAAAGGAAAAGTCCATTTGTTCTGATATCACTTAATGCGCAGTATGGTCCCCACGGGATGCCTAGTTGGCTAGAAGGTAGCAGATTGGCTACAATGAGGCAAGGAATCATTCCCGACGGACACATACCCTCGGGGAAATAAACCCCTTCCACCCTCTAGCCACTTGGCGGTCGGTTATAAGTTGACTTGTGATTTACTGATTTATCTCCCTTCATATAACCTGGTGACGGACTCTCATGGGTGCCTGGGATGAGCATAATCACATTTTGCTACAACTTATGGCAAGTATGCTTTCATGTGAGAAGTGTCTCACTAACTTTATTAGGCTCAATTAGTAGCCCAAAAATTCTTTAAGTCAATCTTAATAGTAGTTTGCTTTCAGTGTGTGCTTATAAACGTTTTTGATTAACCCACAATTCCATGTGAGGCTAAACTAGTGTGTCATAGAATACCTTAAAGATTAAAGGATCCTTATTAGAATATTTTGGTTGACACATTTTGGGTTTCTTTTTGTACCAAGAGCCTATTCCTTAATTTTAGGCATTTTGGAAAGTATGATAGACACAAGAGAAGGTTTCCATGGAGATACATGATTCCATTAATGTTCTTATGTTGTCAAAATTACTGCAAGGTGATGGACTCAATTCAAAACTAATCTTCTCTTCTTCACCAATCCAAAAGTACTGAAGTTGAGTTCTCTTCTTCTCTTCTCTGTTTGCTTTGGTTAGATTTAATGTTGATCTGCATCTACTGTACTTAAAAATCATTACTAAGTTAAATTTTGTTAACAAAATGTGGATCTCAACAACATAGTGAGAAGCTTGGTTATGACGGTATGTGTATTTTCAAAGACAATTATTAGATTTTATATTTATAAAAATTATTTTAATAAGGATACAAAATGTGAGAGGTAGGCCAGAAACATGTATTGACCACCCTGTTTGTTTTCTTCTGTCTTGTTTAATTGGACAAAGGTTCAATTTTTGGTGGAATCTTATCTTGATAATATCTTGATTCACATACCATCACACAAGAGAATAGAAATTACATTTAAACAATGGTGTTTCTTGAGACGAGATATTTTGCAATTAGGATTGTTTAAGATGTCATGACTGTTTAGTTTTTATCCAACTCTCATGTGCATGTAATTTTTTCAAATCTATGATCTATACATAAAATGGTTGAATGTCCAGCATCTGGTTCGAACATCTTATGAACATCCATCAAGACCAAAAAACATTTATTGTTAAAGTCCTAGTCAAGATGATTGTTTTCTTCCCTTGATGTTTCTATTGCTTCACACTTGATCTAGTCATACCAATTCATCAACGTGATATCAATGGCATGACATTTGCACAGCCTCGGTGTCATCCATTTGGATATGCCACATTTAATATGGAGGAACTGAATTCCGTGTCGTGGATATATCATTGCCATGCCATCTTCATTGGGCGCACCATCCTGTGTGGCATGTCAATGATATGATTTGTGTTATTTCTCTCTGCATGTTAGTCATACTGATTGAGTCATAAGTTGCTTAGTTTTATTGTGTCAAATTCTCATTCAATTCTCAATTAAGTTTATGAAAATATTCTGTTCATTAATGAGCTGTACAACTTTTGTTTCAGACTCAGTTGATGTGTTACATGTCTTCTCTGTTGGAGTTAGCTTTGGAATCATATCGGCTAGACTATCAAATGAAAAAGAAATAGATAATTTAAAAGACATGCTGAAGAGTTCAGAAAACTTAGTTCAGGATTTGCATGAGGAATTGGAGATGAAGGATACTGTAATTGTAAAAGAATTGGCTCATGAAGTTTGTGGGCATGAGAAACCAAGCGATGTCAATTCTGAGTTAGAATTAGCCGTGAAGGGCAAGAATAACCAGATATGCTTGCCTGCAGAAGCATCAAGGAGTGAAATAGAAGCGGAGCTTGAGATTGAGCTGGAGAAATTAGAAATAAGCATGAATTCTGGAAAAATGTCAGAGCTTGATGAGGTAAGTCAAATATGTTTTCTAGTTCTTGTGAGTTTTTTGAACTAAAA
The DNA here is from genome assembly GCA_037974795.1 of Kaempferia galanga. Classification (NCBI taxonomy): domain Eukaryota; kingdom Viridiplantae; phylum Streptophyta; class Magnoliopsida; order Zingiberales; family Zingiberaceae; genus Kaempferia; species Kaempferia galanga. The sequence goes on along the minus strand of JBBPFP010604262.1, from coordinate 9,048 downwards.
GCAGATATTTATATATAACTTGCACTTTTCCATATTGGTTCAAACTTTTCTAATATGTTGTGCCGCAGTTAACCAAATTTGACAAACTGAAATTATTTTCCTATATTAATTTTCCTAAAAACCAAACCAAACTGAAATTATGGGTTCAGGATGAACTGATATACAGTGTATTTTTTTTTTTCTCTTTTTCAGTTTTTGTATTAAATTATAAGTTTTATAGATCAGAAGTTATCTTATAAAAATCTAACATTTCAAATTATGGTTTTATATTGTAAAATTTCTTATTGCAGCTTGATCCAGATCTACTAGCAGATGTTGCAGTTGGAGAGCTAAAAGCAGATAAACTCCCTGGTAGGGTCTTTAAGGACCATTCTACTAGTGCAGACGACAGCAGAAGCTCCTCGGTGAACTTGATACACGATGCGAACTACTCAGTTTCACCGTGCGAGTTGAGCTTACGTCTGCATGAAGTAGTTCAACTAAGGCTACAAGAACGGATTAAAGAACTAGAGACTGCACTTCGTCAAACACAGAAGCAACTCCAATTGCTAGAATCAGATCACCTTCTCACTCACAGAACCTTCTCCAGCAGCGACATGGGATCTTCCTCGAATCTGGATAGCCCAACTGGCACTGCAGAAAACTTTGCCTTGGTCCAGCCATTTCGCTTTAACCTCACCGGGGAAGCCTCAGATGCATACAATGAAGTTTATGAAGAGTTTGTGCAGGCGACAAACATGAAGGAGAACCAGCCGACCACAGCTTACTCGAGAGACCAACACTCACATTACTTGCATTCATCCGACGACAATTTGATATGGGAAATGGATGAACCAAAATTTAGTGGGAGGGAATCAATGGGGGATCAGAAGTTGAAGAACAAGGGATCATTCTACCGAGATGAGATTGATGATGAGTATGATAATGACGAAGATAATGAAGATGACGATGAAATGAAGATTTTAATTGAACAGATTTTAGAGAAAACTAGGCAGGGATCACCTGCTGTGCAACATGTCCAAAGAATGCTATTTTCCATGGATGATTAACCTAAAGGTGCAATTTTTCTAGTGACGTAGTGCATTCTTATAACTAGTTGTTTCAATTTTCTTTGCCCAAAGAACAGAATGAACTCTTTTGGAAGAATTTTTGAATCTATTTTAACAAATCAAATTAAAACATAAATTAGTGATAAATCTATTCACCAAATTTATATTTAGATATTGGTCATTATCATCTACCAGACCTCATTATATATTTAACAAGGAAAAAAATGATAATAAATGTAATAGTTGGATTTTAATTAATTTGGTTAAAATTTATAAGCATTAATTAAATTTTAAAAATAGTTTTAATTTTCTTTTAGATGATTTTAGAAGTTGGTATTTTCTTTTCTTTATTTTATTTTCAGCTCTTTGGATCCGGAGTTGACCCAAAAGAGGCCACTGCGCCTCCTTTCGGCTCCAGCGATGGCAGATGGAAACCCTAATTCGAACCCCGGCGTCCTCGAAAGCTTGGGCGAGGAGATCGTCCGCATCGTCGCTCCTGTTTCCGCCTGCATGCTCCTTGTTGTCCTCCTTGTCACCTCTCTCCACGCCGGCGGCGACGGGGGAAGCGACGTTACCTCCATCGCTACCATCGCCTACTCCGAGGAAGCCTCCGATTCCTTTTGGGACAAACTGGAAGGCGCCGTCCTCAACTCCCTCGTCTTCGTCGTCGTCATCACGGTCCTCACCTTCCTCCTCGTCCTCCTCTTCTACTTCCGATGCATGCGGTTCCTGAAGTCGTACATGGCCTTCTCCTCCTTCGTCGTCCTCGGCTTCCTTGGCGGACAGATCTTTCTGTTTCTCATCGCGAGGTTCTACGTACCCATTGATGTAGTCACCTTCTCTCTCCTCTTGCTCAATTTCTCCGTCGTTGGAGTTATGGCGGTGTTCTTGTCGAAAGTTCCGATCTTGGTTAACCAGGGGTACTTGGTGACGATAGGAGTGCTCGTGGCCTACTGGTTTACGCTCCTACCGGAGTGGACCACCTGGGCGCTTCTGGTCGCGATGTCCTTGTACGATCTGGCTGCTGTTCTGTTACCTGGCGGGCCCTTGAGGCTTCTGGTGGAGCTTGCAATCTCCAGAGATGAAGAATTACCTGCATTAGTTTACGAGGCAAGGCCAGTGGAGCAGAATCAGCCGGGGGTTGGAAGGAGGCTGTGGAGAGAAAGGAGGGATACTGCTACTAATTCTAGTTCGAACTTGAATGGTCTGGAAGCTGGAAATCCAAATCCACAATCACAGGAAGCAAATCTGGTTGTTGCTGAAGAAGATGCAGCTGTTTCAGCAGTGACGACCCCATTGCTACTGACGCAATTGGAAAGGCGCAGAGAAGAAGATGCAGAAGGCATTGGATTAGGTTCTTCAGGCGCAATCAAGCTGGGGCTGGGGGATTTCATATTTTACAGCGTTCTAGTCGGTAGAGCAGCACTATATGATTTCATGACAGTGTACGCTTGTTATCTCGCCATCATGGCCGGGCTCGCTATCACTCTGTTACTTTTGGCAGTTTACCGCAAGGCATTGCCGGCTCTTCCAGTATCCATTGCGCTTGGTATACTCTTCTATCTCCTGACAAGGTATTCATTGGAAGTGTTTATGGCCCAATGTTCAACAAATCTTTTGATGTTCTAACATATGGAATTGTTGTTGAAAAAGGAATCAACTGAAACTTGTTTGCAAATGTATGTTACATGCAATGATAAATTTCTGCACAATGATACTTTTAGATGATCCCACAAAGTTTGCATTTGGTATTGAGACATGATGAGCTATATATAGTCCACTTTAAAGTGATTTTCATAATTGAAATTTGGGGATTCACTCAAATCTTTCTTGAAGCATGCCTTGCTGCTTGCTAGATCTTTACTTTACTGCATTAGTAACAAATAATAAGTGTTTTTCTTTGTTGAGGCATTGCTACGACCAAAAGCAAGAGCAAGCGTGATTGTACAAGGCTTCTACTCACGGGGAGTGATATCAAGAATTGCTTAAGTTAATAAAAGCATTCATAAAACAACATAAGCCAGTTTTACACAGTAAAAATAAATGCACATTTTGATAGTTTCTCCTTCCTATGAAAGAAATTTATCTTCATGGAAAACTAATATCTCTGTCTACATGAAAAATATAGAACATATCATGTTTAACTAAGTTCTTGAGAGCCTTCTTCTATGGAGAACTGGAGTGGCAAGGAAAAGGAGCACCAGTGCTGCTTGCTATTGGTGAAGACAACAGCAAGTTGATATAGACATTACTGGGAGAATGGCTATACACCAACATACATTTACAAAAGTGAAAGGAATATGAATGACTAGGATTTCTAAGAATTGGAAAGACTTAGGAGGGCAACTTCTATCAGCAGGCATTTGATAACATATCCTGAAGATTGCATAGGAAGTTCATCACTTTCGTCGACTCTGCAAGGACTTGGGGGAACCTTCAAAAAGATCGAGCAAATATTCTTCCAAGTCATTTGACGTGTACTTAAGGTATCTTTCCCGGTGTCTATCATTGTCCAGATGGGTGGCGTACCTACTTTCGAACATTCGATATGGTTGTATCAATTGGGCAGAAAGAGAGATCTTCAGATCTTCACGGAGTTTTTTATTAGGAATTATCCATGAAGTCTGCGCCTTGTAAGCCTCCTCAAATGCAAGGTTGAAGCCTTTGAATCTGTCCTTAAGAACTGACAAAATAGGGGAGCTAGAATTATGTTTGCAAATCCCCTCTTCCCTTAGAAAAGAGATGACAGAAGACCATGCGTTCCTCTCATAATTCCATGCATGCATTCGAAACTTCCCAATGTGCGCACGAATCCATTCGTCGCCCAAGAAGCTTCTTAGCTCAGAACCCTTAACTTTGTCAACCATATAACAGACATTATTCATGATGAAGATATTTTTCAGCGAGTCATCTTGGTAAAGTCGGGATCTGCGTTCGATGTTTTCTTCCAGAATTGCGGTCACTATCTTCAGATGCCAAGCCAGAGGGGAAGAAGTCTGTTTACCGTCTTCTGACAGTGAATGGTCATTCTCTTGAGGGCCTTCAAGAATCAAATTGAGGGTCTCACTGTATGCAGAAAGGGCCTTTATGTAATTCATTACATATTTTGTAAGGTGATGGATGTCACCTCTAGCAAATGCAGTGGTTGAAATGTTTGATCGAATCTTATATTTGAACTCCTCTAGGGTCCTCCTCACAGATTCTTCTAATCTCGCTGAAACTTCACTGCATTCTGTCAAAACATTAGAACCTTCGTCTTCTGGGAAGAACTGCTCCATGTCCACAAGAAGATCTTTTAGAGCCTCGTATGTGTTGAGTGTCTGAAATAACATCTCTGGATTTGTAGGTGAAATGGCTATGGCCATGACAATGCTGAGAAGTTGAAGGACAGAACTCTTTGTGCTATCGAGGAAGCAAGACTCTCTGACTGAGCTTGGATGTCGCTCAAAGACAAGATCACAGAGTTGTCTTTCTCTGGCAACACAGACCCAGATGAAAGTACACAATGCATGGATCAACTTCTTTACCATGCTACTCAAGACTTCCCACTCCATTTTGAGCACGTCTTCAATGTTGAGTCTCTCAATTTGAAGAACCGAGAGGCATTCCTCGAGAGCACATTTCCTGCTTATCACATAAGCCTGACAACATTCTTTATCGTAGTTGGATCGGAACATCAGATTGGCAATGGATACAATATTAGAAATCAGATCATGTTGGATTGGAGCAATCCTAAATTTGTCAGGCTCTCTAACAGCATCACGGCAGGGTGCACCATCAGCTGATTCCTCACCAAACGAGCTGCTCGAGAACTCCATGCTGTCATCTTCTGCAGAATGAAATGAGATGTTACCAGGTTCTAATGGCTGGTAACATTGATCTAAAAGCTCCACAAACTCATCCTCAAGTCTGACCATTCCCATCTGAAGAATGCTTTGGGCAGAGGTGAGGAGTTCATTGTGCTTTTCATTTTCACTGCTCGATTGTAGTAGTCCAAGAACTTCGTTAAGTTCCCGGATTACATCCACATCTCGAACCAAGTCTGATGTCAGTGACTTCTCAGATTCCCAATTGAGGATCTTGTTGTGTAATCCTTTCAACTGCTCTTCAATGTCGCAGAGTGATACTTCTTCTGCAGTTGTCAAGTTGGAGAACCGAACACCAAGATCTACTGCAAGCATTTCTACCACACCACTAAATAGGCTCTCCCTCTCTTCCTGCACAACATGCCTGCCTTCCACCTGAGAAGCTCCTAAATACACACAACCAGCCATAGGACGATGCAGAGATGCTTCTGTGTAATTTAGAAACTGTTGGGAGTTCAGATAATTGAGAGATATTAAACCTCAGGTGAATCAAACAAATCAATGACGAACCCTAGCAGCTACAGAAGTTAGGGAAGAAGGAATCTTTATGGAAGTTGTGCATGAAGAACAGACACGAACGGCCTAACAAAACACCAAAAAGAATTCGTCTTCCTGGTTTTCTGTTTTCCTTTATGAATATTCAACCTAGTTTTCTGAAGAACCAGACGAAAACCACAAATTAAAGCAAGAAAGTGCAGGAGTATGAAAAAGAACGAAAAGAGATAAAAGGGAAGATACTTACCGGATGATTTCCAACTCAAAACACCCTCTTCATTGATCCAACGAAGACGAGAAGCAGAGAGCACCCAGATTTCGAGTCAACATCCACCATAAGACGGGAAGAGGAGGGATTTGTTTACAGAAACCCTAGTCGAGGGTTCAAATTCCACCCCTTTCCTCGATCTGATTGACGAAGGAAACCTGATGAGAACTATGCTTGGAGGAAAGCAGTGGAATTCCGGGTGCCTCTCCCCCTTCCTCGGCTTCGTTTTCTTCTTCCTCGTCGTCTTCCCATGGGCCATGGCGGCCTTCCGTAGCACTGACGTCGAAATGTGGGTTGCTTCTGCCAATCACTCGTGGAGATACCTTGCTTCTAATTGAACGAGATCGTGGGGACTGTTGGAGCCGCCAATAATAAGAAAGGTAGATCCAGATGTCAAAATGTGTCGGGAGGTGGCTGAGGAAGTGGAAGAGAAATGATTTGACGGAGAACGGAGAACGGAGAACGGAGCTCGAAGCACGGCCGCTGGTGCAAAGGCGAGATCTGACCGTTGGATGCTGGAGCAAAGACGCTTTAAAACCGTTCGTTTTTTTCTACGTGATACGAGCCGTCAGATTCTCCAGGGACGTTACTGGAGAGCGGGTGTGGACCGGATGACTTTGACCAAGAGCTTCAGTGGTCAAATACCGAAAGGAGCCCACGACTCGTAGTTACCCACTGGGCTACCGAACTTAATTGACCCCGTAGTTGATTGATCTCCTGATACGGACGTGGGTGCAAATTAGGGGTTTTGCTTTTTCGTGGGCCCCATCACAAATGACGAAAGAGACTAAAAAATTGGGTTCTATTTTTTAAAACCAGCTTCTTAATTTTTAATGACACATAAGAAAAAGAAATTAAAAAAAAGCTCAATTTAGATCAAAACTAGAACAATTATATAATTTCATATATCTTTCTCATTAATATTAATTCACAAGTTTCTTTAATTATCTCTCTGAGGTTTCAAGCACATGGCTGATGACACAGTTAAATTTGGGTTTACTTTAAAGATATTCTAAGTTGTATTTGTCGACATCATATATTATATTTTAGACCATAAAGGAGCTTAAACTGAATGATGAGTGGCAGCCATATCTGTCGGTGACTGAAATAGGATTCTAATTAATTGGGAATAGGTAAATAGGATGGTGTATAAACTATTTTAAATTCTTATAAATTAAATATAATGTAGATAGTCATAATATATAGAAGAAATAAATAAGATAGCAAAATACACCATTAACAAAGAACTCATACTTGATGACTTATGTAATGATTAGTTAAATAGCATGACATACAATTATTTCGTTATGGGCTTAAAATATTTCCTTTTTTTTTTTTTTTGTGATTTATGTTGTCCCGGATTTTTTTTAAAAAAAAATTAATCGAATTACGAGGCAAAAGAATTTTTTAATAAATAATAGAATAACAGAAAATTCACAAATCTTGCATTTGTTACGAGGATCTGCACCGATCTCTCTCTCTCCTTCCCTCGCTCTTCCTCTTCGTTGAATCTGGCGGAAGATCGCATCACGAAACGTTTCGCACGTTCGAATCATTTGTGCCAGATCGAAGCCAACAAAAACGGGAATTCTAAACGTTTTCCTCGCGATTTCGATCGCAATCTCGATGCTGGCGCCCTCAGCACCCGATCTTTCAGCTCCCGGTGCCCGATCTCCGCCTCTCGACGCGCTGCTGATTCGTTCTCCTCCGGTCCTCGCGATTTATTAGAGTGGCGTGGCCTTTTGTTTGGAGGCGCTGTGGAGTCGGAGTCTGTTCTGGCCGGCGCCGCCACGGCGACGCCGCAGTGGTGAGGGCCGGCGGCGTGTCGCTGCTGGCGCAGTGGCCACGATGCAGATTAGGTTTTCGCCTAGCATGAGAAGCATAACGATATCGAGCAGCAATGGGTTTCTGGACTTGATGAAGGTGAAGGTCGCGGCTCGTCACTTCTCCTACCGGACCCTCTTCCACACCATTCTCATCCTCGCCTTTCTGCTACCTTTCGTCTTCATTCTCACCGCCGTCGTCACCCTCGAGGGCGTAAACAAGTGCTCCTCCTTGGGTAGGTTCGGGCGACATTTATTGTGGATCTCCAAATGTTGGAATGTGATGCCAAATCTTCTCGTGTTATTACTGGTTGCAAGATTTGATCTTTTTTCATTTATAGTTACTAAAACATGTGATTCGAATTTTTTCTGCATTTTTCGATTCAAATCCGTTGATTATTAATTTGACTTTCATCTGTTGGATTGACATATTTTCTTGCTTCTTTTCGTCAATCAGTTATTTGACAAATTATCCATCCCGTTTCTTTATTCTAGATCTAGGATTCAATATAGCTCCACCGTCTAGGGTGCTGTATGATTCCATTTTTGGTCAAACTTTAGGGTCATTGTGTGAAACCTTTAGACTTTTTCTGAACTCGATCTGCTTGATTGTATTTCCATTTCGCCCTCTATCTAATTTTGATGGGGAAAGGTGTTCTTTTTCATCATAAGGACTTAAAAAATATTCAACTTATCTATGTGTTCTTAATTTCTACCTATATGGTCAAATGCAGTTCAGCAGTTGTGCATGTACATAATATGCTGGTACTTGTACTTCTCTCCAATTGTAAGAGCAGAGGTATCCATGCCTTTCCTCTTTCTTTTGTTTGTTTGGTCAATTCACCACAATGTAGATAAGTTGTTTTGTGTGTAAACACCCTCTGCACAATTTCTTAACTGTTTGTGAATTTCCTTTAAATGTTTCCTCACATTTCTGTACCTGCCTCTTTTGTATGATCAGTGATTGAGTAAACAAAAACCTGTATATAATTTGCTTCTGCTTGTATTGTCATGAAGATTTTAGTTATGTTCAAAATTCTTATCTTCTCAGGAACTCACCTTGAAGCAATTTATAACTACTTTCTAATTTCCCACATATATGTCGTGATCTTAAGTAGTTTTCATGTTTAGTATTTCCCTTGTTTTTTTAGTCATCAATATTTGCATGATTCTTTTTGTTTGAAGCATTGCTACTTATGTAAGCTTTCTCTAGGGTTGCTTGAAGCAATATTCAACTTGGGAACTTGTTAGCAGTGAGATGTGGTGGATAAGGATGTTTGGGTGATCAAAGCATGTGCCATTTTGTCGGATTTCTACTATTTTTTCATACAAATTTTTGTTTCATCATTTGTACTGTCTTTATATGCTTTCTTTGTTCTTCCTTGAGTTTGCTGCTTTTTATAAAGCAGTTGTGTAATAATGATGTAGGAGGATCCATTGATTATTATTATTATTATTATTATTATTATTATTATTATTATTATTATTATTATTTGTATGTTAAGGTTTTTGGTATTTTAGGTATTTTTAGTAATTTAGGGATTATT
>JBBPFP010600967.1:0-16380 GCA_037974795.1 Kaempferia galanga | reverse complement strand
GTGGTTCGCTTTCGCCATGTCTAATAATGACGTTCCAATCTAATAATATCTTATTTACTTTTTTTTTTGTTGTTAATTCAGAATTTAACTTTTACAATCCGACTGATTTTAAAAATACACAGTCCGATTCTATAGATCGACCATAAATCTAAAAAATATGAATGAATCCAGGAAGGCACTCACAAATGGTTCAAACTCGTAGGCGTTCGAAAGTATCCAATGTGGATTTTAAAGCATGGAGCAAAGTGTCCTTGACTTATTAATTCTTATCATGGGATCTTTTACCCTCAGTATACTTTCTCGTTGTATCATTTTTAAGCCGTACAACATGTATTGAGCTAAAAATAAATAAAATGTATCCCTGCTCATGATATGAGCACTTTTTTATTATACATGTCTCGTTTAAAATTTGCACAATTATAATATGATTAATGTATTCACTGAATTAACATTTTGCATGTGATCTTTTTATATTACGTTCATCTGTGAAAATAAAATAAATTGAGTCATACAAAATAAACTGGTTCAAAAATATAGATAATATTATCAATATATTTTAAGATAATTTATTTATGCAACTTCTTTAGTTTAAATGAATGCAAGTACTGAAATTGAGTATAGCTTTAGCGTGGGTTATCGAAGAACCTTTCAGCGTTGTAGCAAGAGTAACTTAGACGAGAATGAGCACAGAGTAGTAGTTTTTGAACTAAGAAGTGATAATTTGCTCAAACCCCGAGGTAATATTTTTTAGGCATTGTTTAGTTGATTGAAAACGTGTTTTGTTGACTAAACCTATCCATCGATTGAATCTATTCGTCCACTAATCCCGACCCCTTCCTTATTTGCCCCAATCCGATCTACTCGATCCCATGATTTCTACTATTCGATTGACTGATGAGCCATATCCGTCAACGGAATCCTGAGTATATATTTTCTGCATAATCTGATATGATAAAGAATCACTTACCAAATGTGGATTGGTAGACCGATCCCTTTTATCTATTGACGAATCCAGCTGTACACCAGATTTGCTTTGCTTTGATTTGATCTTCTATCGTTTCCTTTTAAGGAAGATTAGTCGACTAATTACTTTTATCCATCGACTGATCGCACTGTATACCATATTGGTTGGACTTTGATTTGATCTATGCCACGTTCGTCGGATCAGTCGATTGATCCACTCTATCAGTTGACTAAACCATAGTAACTCAGAATTTTATTTATTTGTCAAACAATGTTAGTACAACAAAATAAGAGGAGTCCTACAAAATAAAGTTAGCACAGTAAATAGTAATGATGCATGACTATGACAATTAAGACTGTCTTGATCTCAACTTAGAAACTTCCGTTGATTTCTTCAGTTGGATCAACGTCTAAGGTTTTGTCTCAAGTAAGACACGACCTCACAACTCAACTCTAAGAGCATACTTCAACTTACCCCACCAAACATCTAGTCGTCTAAACCTATTCAAACTTCATCTGCTCAACATCCGTTTGGCTTGTCAGAGCTTCTTGATTCAATCTTTGGTCTTCGTGACCCATCAAATTCACCTTGTTAGATTTCTAGTCTACCTGACCCATCTAAGCTTTCTGCGTAGTTTCTACAATCTACTGAGACTTTCCCTACCTAGTATTCAGCCCACTTGACCTACTAGGTCTTTTTAACTTGGGCATCTTGCAATCTTGATCAATCCATTAGATTACAACAAGATTTAACTTGAAATTTGACAACATTAAAACATAAGTTCGATTAGGATGTTCCATGCACCAACATTTGGTATGTTGGCGATTAATTGACTGTTGAGTAAGATTTGAAAGTTTGCACATCAATCGACTATTATTCGTTTACCGATCGACTGATAGTGAGTAATTGACTAGGGCAATCAATTGTCAAAGTTTTTATATTCTCCAAACTCAAATCAATCAACTACAATAATTGACTTAATTTTTTTTTTTTTTAGCAAATCAGGAACTTCAAACAATGTTTAGGGAATTAGCTTCATTAGTTAACTGATTTGTTCCTAGCAATCGACTTACTAAAACCACAAACTAATTTGTGATTTGTTTGTATCAGTCGACTACTATATTCCTAACAATCAACTGATGTGAAATTACAAATTCATTAGTGGTTTAGCTGTATTAATCGACTATTGTGTTCTAGGCAATCAACTAATGACAAAGCTATAAACTGCTTCATGGTTTAACCAGGCCAATCGACTAACGCTATCATGTCAATCGATTTCACATGATATTCCCTCCCTTGGGCTATCCAAGCTCATGACCTCGACATCCTTTTGTACATCAATCGACCGATATACTTATAACAATGTACTCTTTACTATTTCTGATCCAATGAGTCATGCTTATTTTCTTTTACCCTTGCTTCAAATTACATTCTCTCAATATTCTTATTCTGTTATATCATACTTTGTGCTTGAAAAATTCCCTATTTCTTGGACTTTCATGCACGAGGTCTTCTCATATTCGGGTCTTTATTGGCTGCATAGGATCACCTAATCTGCTAGGATTTCCTGCTTCTGAAGAATTTGATCTTCAATCTTCTGGAACTCTAATGCCTTGTATTCCGTCACTGATGTATTAGAACTTTCTTTTTCAATAATCTAGTTTTTAATCTTTTTGGACTTTTCATCTCTGTCAAGTGGTTGTCTCCTACTCAATAATCATATGAGATTACATGAGTTATATTAACTTAAATATTATCCAACAACAAAACCACATGTAAAGTTACATATATGGGGCATGATTGCGCCAACAATTAATGAGCCTATTACCTTTTGATTTTAAAAACTTTGGCCTGGACATGATCATGGGGCATAAGCAAGATATTGTTGGTGTTCTAAAGTCATTTTGATGCTGGTAGGATATGACAATGTGCTAAATGACACAAAGTTTGACTTTTTAAAAAATCGTTCAATACAATGATAGGGGTCCATGAGATAGGGGGTTTAGGCCAATGTTGGCACTCAAAGGAGTGGATGTAACCCATTGGAATAGGTGTGAGAACAATTAACCTTGACTAGATGTAGGGAGATGTTGGTATAATTGATCCATATGGTTTAATTGGTTATGTAAATTAGTCCTTAAAGTTGATTAGGGTTTCGTTATTCCAATGGGTTATATTGTTTAAACCAACACCACGGTGGAGTTTATCTCTATAATTAGTTTGTAACAAAATATAAAATAACTTCTCACCACAACAGTGCTGCTTTAAATAATATCTCACCTTAACCCAGTGAGTGAACATACTATCTGTTCTGTTTGTTTAGAAGTTGATTTGGAAACCTTTCATATAATTTAAGACGGATTATAAATGATGTTTGGGACCGAGATAATCGCTTTTCTACTATTTTTAATTATAGGACTAAACATATACGCCATAGGATAGCATCAAATTGCGAGATGCCATTTAGAAATTTTATCAACCTAATGGGCGCTTTGAAAAAATGCCAGAGAATGATTTTAAGAATATTTCTTAATTTTCTATTTTTTTTAAATGAAATTAAAATAATTTTGTTCGCTGGTTTCCCTCCTTGTACTCCCAGTTTCGAGAGAATTTCAAGTCGTCAACCCTAACCTAACCTAACCTCCCCCCATGGATTCGAAGGAAGAGAGAGAGAAGGAGCTTCCCAGTGCTGGTGAGCTCGACGAGGAGACAATCGCGCGGAAGAAGTCTCGCCGGGTGAGCTTCGCCGATATCACAGCCGTCCATGTCTTCGATAGAGACGAGGACTACGAAACCCCTCCAGAATCGACACAGGGATCCTCCAAAGGTGGAGCAGACAAGGACACAGCAGGCCTCTCTGACAGGAGTGATTCGAGTGGGTCCCTGCACGCGGAGGACGGAGAACAAAATGGCGGTGAAGACGAGGAAGAGGAGGGAGACCAAGAGCTGTTTGTGAGGGACATGGATTCTTCATCGCCTGGAAGTGCCGTTGGGTCCATGACCTCTAATGATGGTAATATCTTATGTCATTGCGTGAGGTTTTGTTTTCCACTTTCTTTCTTCAGCAAACAGCCGAATACAAGATGTATTTCATCTCGGAGGGAGAAATGATTTATAGGTAGATGGTTTCCTGAATGGATTAAACAAAAAGACAACAATACACATGGAGCTGTAGAACGAGGAGTACTCCCGGTTGCTAGAAACCATAACGGAATGGTAAAATTTCACTAGGTAGGAGTGCTTCAATTCTGCCAATCTTCTAGCGTCCCTGGATTGTAATTGAAGACTAAGTGATTTTAAAGGCACTGCATGCACTATGTACAGACAATGACAGTTTTATTTACCTGTCTTTGTTTTACAGCCGGTAGCAATCATCCTGTTCTGGTAGTAGATAGGAGAAAGTAGGCCAGCCGTTAGTGAGTAAAATTGCTTAGCCAAACATAAATGTGGAAGTTGTAGTGGGTGAAGAGGCGAACTACTGTCTGCAATTCTTAGAAATATGGGGTGCAGATGGAGTTCTTGATGATGCTTTGTCTTGTAAATGTGCTTTTGTTGGGTTCCATTTGAACATAGAATTCAGTAGAAGAGCCTCAAACTCTGTGATACATAAGGTACTTTTGTCATTATTTAACATCAAAATCTTTTGATGGTGTATGCAAGCCAACCAGTCATTTTCTAGTGTGACATGAGCATGGACGATTTTTGATAAAGATTGTATGCCAGATGAGTAGCACAGAGCATCAGGTTTGTAGCTACTCTCTGGAGACCGGTTGACTGCTGTAGTTTCACTGGGACATTGACAGAGGAGAACTGATATGCCACAATTCAAGCTATAGGAGTGGCACACTTTTACTATCTCGTTAAGGAAGATAGGATTAAAATGTCTAACCTTTTATTGATTTTAGACAAAGAGGCAGCATTTGGATTTTGGAATAATGATTTCTTGTGAAAATGGTTGCTCAACCTCAATAGATTTCCAACATATATTATGGCTTGGTATTTATTTCCATCATCAACTTCCTAGATCAGAAAGATTGTATCTGTTGGTATTTGGATTCACAATCCTCTATTTTGCATTTTCAATTAGCGTTCTTGATTCAAGGGTAATGTAGGAAAAGATAATAGCTATGGAATTTTAATGAAACTGGTCAAAATTAACCTATGAGTTAATGAAATCTTAAACCAAGTATTTATGCCAACAAGAGAAACAGTTAAGCCATACTACATATAATAGGAGTAGAATTGCTGTAGGATTAGAAAATTAGTGGCCTCACGTCACATGATCAACAAATAGTTGGTAAAGTAGGACTCATATGATGTGTTGGAGAGTGGATATGGTGAGTGGGTAGCTAAATGGTGCAGTCCAAGTGAGCTAACTTTGTAATTTGTATGATACCTATGAACGTCTCTGCATTGAAGATCACATTTCTGGTGAATATAGATTATCCTTGTGTTTAAGAAATGTGATTTGGCTCTATTTCTTGACAAGACTAGGAGTTCAATAACTCTACGATGCAACAAATACAATCCTTGATGCATCATGATGCTACATAAACACACAACATTATAGTCACATGATGCATCCCTTATGCCATCCTCTTCAATCTACACTTCCTCTTTGAGCTTGGAGCTTGACTACTGTTAGGTGAATATGAATGAAGCATAATAATTTTTAAAACAATCTTCCCTTGTGAATAGGAAATAACATCAATTATTTACCCTTCAACGATTTAATTATTTTAAACCCTCATTTCACTATTTTAAATATCATTTGAATCCCCTTTTTAAAACAGTTATACAAACATATACAAATATAATCAATTACTCTATTTATTCATGCACAAAGATAATTATTTGAGAGTAAAAGGTTAGATATACCCACTTTATGTATAGCAAAAACTTTGAGTGTCGGTAGATCACCGTGCTCCACTTGAACTCGTATCTACAAACATATGACAATACCTTAAATACTCAAAATGATATCCAAGAAGAATAATAACATCAAATCTGAACATTATCTACAGTTAGAGGGTGATAGGATGTTGGAACATGAAAGGATAATTAGTATTGAAATTAAATCACCTAGTTTTATCTCTAATACGAAGGGCAACCCAGTGCAAGAAGCTCCCTCCAATGTGGAATCCCGAGGAAGGGTTTATTTTACACAGCCTTACCTTGCTTTGCAAGAGACGGTCTCCGAGACTCGAACCCGTGATTTCTATGTCACATGGAAGCAACTTTACCATTGCATTGAGGTGCCCCTTCTAGTTTTATCTAATACCATTTTAAAAATGAAAAATGATATTAACTTAAAACTTATCCAATGCATGAGATCCTAACTCCTTTTATAGATTGACTATACGACTTATTTTTGTAAATAACAAAGTTTTTATAATAAGCTTCTAAATTATTGAAATAAAATTTCTAATAAAAACTAAACAACCTTAAGTTTCTACTAAAACTAGCTATGCTATCATATCACATAATTTACGGAATCATGAACCATGATTTAAGGAATATTTTCAGCTTAATTTTTTAGGAGTATACATAATTACAAAAGCATTGTTTCCCACATCATTATTGGATATTTTATCTAAAGTAAATTTATGTAATGAGTAGTTGCCTCTTTATTAGAATGATGAAATTGGAAGAGATTTCCCAACATCTCATGAGCAATGGAGATATCACTAGCGTACGTGCGTGTGACTGCTCTTCTATTAATATAACAACATCAAAAGATGCCTATGTGACTATGATCAACATCATGCTATAGGAGATCCAATAATTGAGCATTGAGTCACTTCCATAAAACTCTTTTTGGCTCATGAATATTGGCAACTCACTTGATGAAATGCTCCAATTGCCCTTGGATCATGACCTAATTTTTGACTACTGCAGTTCATACAGTTATTCTTGTTAAGTTTCTCAATTGTGATAACCATAGAGCAATAAAAACATTGAATGGTTAGGAGTGAAGGGACGGTAAGTAGCTTATGGCATTGTGACGATAGAAATTTTAAGAAGCAGCAATGCCAAACAAAGAAATCAGATATGCAAACAGCAAATTTGATTCTCTTGCTCGAATAAAGCAAGGAACAATAATGGATGGTCTTCTTGAGATAAATTCAAGCACTAGATGCAAATGACTTAAGATGAAGCTCTGGTAGAGCAATCGGAGATACAAACGAAGAGTAACAAATGATTTGGCTTTGTATTCCTCCTATGATGATGTGATGAAGGATCATAATAGGTTTCACGCTAGTGTTGTGGTAAAGGGTGTTGTGCGATGTGGAACAAGAAGGAAGGATGCTTTGCAATAAGAAGTCGTGCCAGTGCTAAGATAGACATAGATGAAGGTACATGTGTGATAATGAGGTGCAACAAAAGAGCAAGCCAGAACTAAACACGAATGGTCGATGAAGAGGGATGGGAATGACAGTATTCTCATTTTGATAACATGTTTTAATTGGGAAAATATTATAGTTAATCCCTACATATTCTACATCTATCTAATATCTATATACCTTTTATATGTACAACCCCTAGTCTTGTATCTTAACATAAATTTTTAAGGCTTTTCAACATATACTCGTTGAGCAAAGAAGGATGGTATCAAACAACTAACATAAGAAAACTACTAGGCAAATAAGCATGAATACTTAACCATGAAAAATTAACAATTTACATTTTAAAAATTTCTAATATGTAATCCTCTGAATTTAGGCTTTGGACATAGAAATCATGCAATAAAAGCGACAAAATAAGCAAGATTGCAAGATATTATATGGAAACTAGGAAATAAGGAATGAGAAAGAGGTATAAGCAAGGAAGGTTTGAAATCTCAAGCCATATCTGAGATTTGGTGTTTAACTAGAACAATATGATTTTGGCACAGTAACAATTCATGATGCTTGTGTCAAACTAGAGGTGGAATGACGAAGGAGCTAAAGAAGAATAAAAAAATAAGTCAACTACATCTCTGAGGGCAAAGTTTAATGAGTTTCAATCCTAGTGCAAATGATATGTTTTTGACATTGTATCGTGTTGCCATTCAACACGCTTTGACATACATCTAAGCATGTTACGATAAATTAAGATAGACTTTATTCTTCCAATAGTTATTCATTTAGTTAATTTCTATGTTGCATGGATATGTGTACGGGTATCTTATTGGACATGACACGGATACGGTGATACGGAAATTTTAAAAATATAAGACACGATATGGCTAGGATACGACCATTATTAAAAAATATAATAGTATCATATATATAGTATTAAAAATCCTAGAATAGAAAGCCATATTACATAAATTATAATATCTATTACAAACAAAAAGTAAACATAAAAAAATATAAAATACCAAATCCATCTTAAACAAGTCAAAAAAAAAAAAAAAAAATCAAGCATCCATATCGGTCTCATCGCCAACACCGCCTTCATCAAGATTCAAGAGACAAATTAACAATTTCAAGGATAACAACACCCTCCATGTCCATGGAATCAAATCCATCTGCTCCAACATCCCACATCTTATTTTCTCCTTTTACAACTTTTAATTTTTTGCAATTGAGCCCAACGTATCCTGAAGCGTGCCCCATCCGTGTCCTAGCCGTATCCTGCTGGTCAAACTTTAAAAATGTCGATGACACGGTTTTTGTCGTATTTGACACGCATATTGTTGTGTCCGTGTTCGACACTTCAAAATTTTTTTTTGGTGTGTCCCATGCTATTAACACATTAAGATAAGACTATAACAATTAGATAGTCATGTAAATTAAATTTGTAGTCTATGTTTTAACAATTACTAATGGATGCCGAGATGAATTTATATGGGTTTTGCTTATTCAATTCTATTTCACTTAAATATTTTATTTTTAATAAGAATAGGCCAATGAGTAATTAGATAAACAAATGATTTTATTTGTTTTTCATACTTCAATGTATGACAAGATGAATTTTGTTATACTCTTATAATTTTCTTCAATTTAGTATCATTATTTGTAAGAATTTGATCACCAATTGAATTGTAAATTTAGAAAGGCAAGGTGAAACACAAAATTACTTAAATTTATATGGGCGTGTCATGTGTGTCATAATGTATTGAGGCATGTTGAATGTTGGTAAGATACGATATTCATTTGTAATGATTAACACAGAAGAGATTATCTATACCTATATGAGATTCTATCATTTTGTGGAGAGATATGAGATTTCTAACCGTAAATGGACGTGCTTTTACATTTTCTTAAAAGATAAAAGATGTGAAATATTCCCAAATAGCCATTAAGTTTAAGTTCAAGTTCAAGCAAGAAGAAAATGTATGAATGATGGTGCTAATTAAGGATTCAAATCTTGAGCTAAGTTGAGACTTTGGTCCTCGGCTGGACTATGATGTGCTGCCCTTGCTGAGTGCCAATATTCAAGCTGTTTTGAACACCAAAAGAGAAGGGAAAAAAGAGAGGTGGATAAGTGAAAACTATCAGGGAAGCATCAAAACATTAAGCAGAAGCAAGAATTAATGGATTGAGATTAGAAGGCAGCTTGGGCAGTCAGGCGTACTTAGCAATGCTTGCAGAGACGAAAATTAAACATTCATTACCTCATTTTAATGTTGCCGAGACTAGGAATAGTCATGGAAAAGTTGCATCATTGTAAGAGACACAATCTTAGATGCACCTTTAGTTAAAGCAGCACAAATTGTTGCAAAGCCTATGATTCCCTTTTCGTTCTGTTTCATCTTGTGAAGAGTCACAGAAGCCTTTGATGTATTAGGGGGAAGCCTTTAGTGGCATTGTGAAAGCTCATGCTTCTCCTTACCATTTCTCGTATCATGTCGTCGTGTTTGGAAGAGTCGCGAAGGCCTCACTTTAGGTTGTGGAAGCTCAATGACGACATCATGAAAGTCTTAGAAGAAGTAAGAGAAGCATCTAGGTGTGTCACTCATAGGTTTTGATTGTCTTGAGCTGCTACGCTGCCAGTTGAAGAGTGCAATAAATTGTTTCATTTGTTCATTTGTGTGGATCAACATGGAGAAAAATTTTAATCCTCGGCGCCAATTTGATGTTGGCAAAATATGGGAAGCATGAAATTATGATTAAACTAATCCAATTTTCGCTTGGCCATGAATGAAGGAATGATCTTAAACTAAGCATTCATGATAATGACAAGAAGAAGCTGCCATGATAACAATCATTTTTGCTATCAAAAGAATTAATTGAATTACTTGAAATTTGTGAAATTGTTGCAGCATAGGATAGCTAGATTTCTTACGCTGTTAAAATTGAGGCCTCAGGCCCCACTTATCCAGGACTCTCCATGTAAGTGTGAAATATTAGACTTCACATTATTAATGCTAAAAGAATATAGAACTATATTTGATCAAATGGGGGAGGGGCGGAAGGAGGTTATATGTGATCAACGAGGGATATTGAAAGGGAGTTGGCATATGTTAGAATAGGCTAGGTGCAATCACTGCCCATACCCCTGATGGTTTCTAGAATAATATCATGTTTTGTTCCTTAATTGTTTAGCTTTTAGCAATTGTATCTTAGCTTGGACAATTTATTGTGAACACTCTTATTCTCTTATTTAATTTTAGTTTTCTACATTTACTCAACTTGTTGCTAATTTATGTAGTTCTTATGTTTCAATTGTATAAAAGATCTTTAGCACATTACTGAGATTTTGTGTTCACCTTGTCAGATGATAACTTTTTTGGGCCTGTATCAACAAGTTTTATTAGATCAGTGAGTCTATCTGAGACTGAAATGTCAGATGGCAACAATCATGATATTACCTTGAATTCAACTGCATTTTCTCTGCATTTTCATAATATTGCTCCAGCTGATGATCGCACTACAAACTCAGTAGGAAGTGCAAGGACACCCACTAATGCTGCAGTATCTGATGGTACTGACAGCATCATTATTCCTAAGAAGCCCTTTGTTTGCAGCAAGCTTTCTCCTGCAGATTTAGGTGGAAATGCTGATGACTCGAGTATCATGAGTTTGATTGAAGAAAAATCAAGAAAATATGACTATGGAAAATTATCACCAACTTTAGAAAAGCTTCTTAATGAAGTAGACAGAAGTATGCAGCCCAATTCTCCAGATGCTGCAAACAGTGGTTATCATTCCAAGAGGATTGTCAAAGCAAAACAATCAGGAAAACATGAGACACATACAAGTGAAGTAGCTGTTATCAGCACTAATGGTGAATATCCTTTTGACTCACATCTCTCGGAAAGCATTGTAGAGGATTCTAGCAAATGTATTATTTATGAAGATTCTCCAAACAAAGGTCTTCTGTTGGAGACACCTATTATTAAAACTGCTGAGGTATGCAATCCACAAATTTCTTGAATGCATTGTACTGAAGTTTGTATTTTGAGTTTCTGATTTGCTATAATGAGACAAAATTATTGTTTGGTGTTATGTAATCTTTTAATTTAAAGTGCTAATTTGTAATTTCTTAGGCTAAAGTCTAGACATTATTTTTAGATTTTAAAGTTGCTCTTCCTTTTTATGATCTAAGAAACTTCACAGAATTTGAGTCTGGTGAGGATGGCTTTCTAATTTATTTGAATTATCTTCTTATTGCATTATTTAGCTTTATACTCAGCACATGAAATAATGTTTCCTCTGTTTGATTTATTGTTTTTGTTCTGAAGGAAAGTTGACAGCATCTTGTTTCGGGTTATGTTTGCTTTCTGTTTTCTGACTAGTTTCATCTCTCTTTTGCTTGATTGTATCATAGACAAGTGACTGCATCATTAAGTTGGCAAATCAGAGATGAAAAGGTTACACGTATCCTTGGACTAGTTTTGGTGTTAGCATTTTAGACTATTATTAACTCTTAATAATCTTTATTTGGCTACTTAAACCCTCCTTGCACTCTGGATTAAGCACTGTACTCAATTTTGGTTGAGATTTTCTCTATATCGAGCAACAAATTTCTCCAATTGTTTAATGATACTATCTCTTTCGTTCTATATTTCTTCCCATAAAAAAACTTAGTTTGGTACTAGGCACCATTTTAGGCCACAGTTTTTTTTTTTGTAACCATTTCACAGTAAGTCTTGATCTAGAAACAATTACATTATTTTAGTGATTCCACAAATTTAGCATATAATAGCATCTTTTTTAGTTTTGTTTGAACCTGAATTCTTTATTAATGGATTCTCTACGACATTTTAGGGAGCAATTGCAGCCATTGGAAAGGACAACCATGACGATCCTTATGCAGCAACAGTGTCTGACCTACTTGTCACTGCTCAGAAAACTGGCCTTCTTTCGCCTCTGAATATAGAGCCCCGAACCAAGACATCTTTGCAGTTGGATCAGCTTAGTGGAAACAAATATCCTTCAGTTAAAAATCCTTGCTTTGTGGTTCCCACATCTGTTGTAGAAGGTGATCATGATAAAAATGTGGTATACGAAGCTGGAATTTCTACTCCTGAAACTGCTCATAAATTAATTCAAGCTCCATTTCCAGGATCTGTCTCCTCTTTACGTCCTAAGAGACAGCAGCTTTTCCTTGATGCTTCTGTTACTTTGAAAAGTACGCCAATTAGTAGCAGAGCAAAAGAGCAAGCCTCTTCCTCTTTGAATTTGGAACTCACACGACATGGTGAGAGGATTTCAGCTATTAAGAATCACATGTCAAAGTTAAAAATTACTCAAACACCAGATCTTAATAATCCAAAATCACCTATGGTTCATGTGCCCCTTGATCTTCATGATAAACTGGAATATGAGGCTGATATTCCAAATTCAAATTTCATGGATAGCTCTGTTAACAACTTCGCAGAAAATATTCTTTCTGTTGAAAAGAATCGAGGACAGACACAAATTGTAGAGACAGATAATTTAAGGCACGCACACCCAGATATTGTTACTGAATCAGCACAAACTGAGGCAGAAACTGGCATGATGCCAAGTCCACTTATGTCTATTAATTTGGCCCAAAGTCTCTTTGACCCTAAAACACATGCTTTGCAAAATGAGCAAATTGTCGAGGTTAAAGCAAGTAGGTCTCGTAATTTATGTGAGGTGGATGACCTAGATCACGGTTTTGTTCAAGAACAAGTAGTTATGGTGGAAAATGATTTAATTGGAAAGAAAAGAAGACTTGAACGTGACCTTGTCACAAGTGAAACACACATCGACAAAATTAGCAGATTGGAAAAGAGTCCGGAGTCCTCAAGTGAATTAGTGACTAACAAGCCTGCAACTCATCAAGGTCATCATTCAAAACTTATGAACACGTGTCTGCTTAACCTTTGTCAGTCAACAAAGCACTGGTCTGATGTATGTAATACATGTTTCTCTCTATGTATTGTTTTCTTGTTTCCCATTCTGCAATTTGTTATGATGAAGAAGCCAGAAGTATCTAATATTAAGTCTCATATGCATCCTGCAGTTACTTTCTAATTTTTATGAGGGATCAAAAGTTGCATTTTCACCTACTGTTCATAAGCTTTCTTGGCAAGAGGTATAGTTTATCCTTTTCCACAGTTGCTTCAAGTGTTCAAAAAACAGTGAGCAATATAAGATCTCTCTCATGATTTTGCTTAAGAATATCATACAGTTTATCTTTAGTTTGTTCAATATAATATACCATATGCTTTTTATATGTTCCAAACTCCTTACAATTTTTATCTAGAAATTAATCTAGTGGATGAATTTTCAGAGAACTATTTTCTCCCTTGTTTCTGCTTCCTTCAGCATCTAAGGTTTATATTGAGTCAGTCAATTATGAAGCTCTGTGGTAGAGATGAGTAGACAACTAATGATATTTGTTAGGGAATTGTATGCAAGTATCTGATATTTATTGTGATTTTTATAAACTTGAGTTATTTTAGCTACTTTGCTTTAATTGTTTTTATTTCCCAATTTTTCAATTAATTGACACTGAAGATCAAATAAATTTATGATTCATTGCATTTTTTGTGATAAATAATGTCGAAAAGCTGACAACCTATTCACGGTTTTCAATTTGAAGCTCAATATGTTGGAGGATCTTCTAGATGAGGTGCAAATGGCTAGAAAATATCTGAGGATCTCAACTTCTTTGGTATGTAATGCAATTCTTCTTCCAGTTTTACTGTTAGTCATTCTTATCGGGTTATCTGTTCTCCTTTTTATCTATTGATTTTGCTATTTTTGTTCCATTTTGGCAAATAATGATAAAGATGTAATAGCCCTTTCCACAAAGAAATGAATACTCAACCATTATTTGTTATTGCAGAGGAATAATAACGGTTTGAGTGATTTGCACAAACAAAGGTAATATTTTCTAGTTGTTTGAAGATGGTATTTTCAACTTTGATACATTTAGATATGAAACTTATAGGTTTATTAAATTTTATTTTCAGAGTAAATGAAGCGCTAGGCTTACAGGACAAATATTTACTTGATCAGTCCAAACTGCAGATAAAACATGCTAAGTTGGGCCAATTGCATGTGGGAACTCTTTCCTTCTTTTTCCATTTGGGTAAAAGAGCTATTGTAAAACTAAGTTATTGCATTTTCTTAATACAGAATAGAACTCAGGCAACTAAATCAGGACTTTGTGATTGTCGAGATCTTAAAGCAGCATTCTCACAGCTGTGTCTTCAGCGTACAAGAGCAGTGCAATGCGCAGATTCATTTATTTCTAGTTATCAAAATCAGGTGCTTTGAGCTCTCTAGTCCATGTTTAAATCTTATACATTTTTTAAAAATACATTTTCCAATTATTTGATGTGTTATATTGGATATAATTCATAGCACTATCACATTTGCCTATAATATTTGGGAAATTCTTTTAAACTACTCTTCTTATTCATACTTATTTCCTTGTGTCTTTTATTTACATTTATTTAGGTCTAAGAAGCAAATGGTCAATTGGAGATCCATAGAATATGAAATATTAGCAAATTCAATTATCTGAAAAATCTGATTATAGTAGCTTTACATCAAGTATCTTACTTTTGGAATCATATTATAAAGTGCTAATTGCAGAAAGAAGCATACAACTTAAAAGCCAGAGCATTACCATTTGATATTCTCTTTTATCGCTTTCAGTTTTATTTTTAATATTTGTGGTTTCAATATTTCGTCCCCTCCAAGTTGGATAAAGCTTGGTTGTTGTTGTTGTGTTTTCAATATTTGTGTTCCATTTTGTAGGCTAAAAAATATGATTAGTTTGAGACTTTTATATTTGTCCATTATAGTAGATCAAATGAGCTTAAAAATGCTTTAAAGAAAATGTAAGTAGGTAAAGAAGTCAATTTGGATGACATTCCTTTTCGATTTTGGAAGATCAAGTTATATATTTTTTGTTATTACGATATTTCTATTAGAGTTTGTAGATCAATGTATATATTTGTGAACCAAATTATTAAAACAAATTTGCAAATTAAGATGTACATCAATGTAGAAAAATATTTCAAATATCAACTGATAGGAATAAAAATGCCGTGTAATGTTGTTCTAATTATAGAAGAATCAAGTTGATAAGCTATATCTTGAAACTTTGGGAAAGGGATATTAAGTGTAGAATAAGAGATAAATGTTTCGAAAAATCAATTTCATTTTCATGTGATCATGTATAAATATTTATGCTATAAGGAAACTAATGGAAAAATGTGATTTTTTTTTGATTTTTATTGTATTAACTTAGAAAAATATAATTAATAAACATTATTGTGGTGGATCTATACAATGGAGCAGTATTTAGTAATTATTTTAATGTGATAAATAATTATATTGTGGAAATTTACAGGATATTCTTGTATATTTACAATATTAGAATTACTTTCCCACACTTTTATGCTAATGATATTATAGAGCCTTAGCCCGTTACAAGTATATTCAATTTTGCAACCTCTCAGATACTTTGTTGACAAATTGTGTTAATTGGTTGCTGCACCCTCCAGCCCGTGGAGGACGCTGCAAGGGTCGTTGTCCCCGCCCACACACACACACATGGAGGCCGCAGCGCGAGGTAGGGGGTGGGGTTGCGACATCATCCATGACCTGTGGAGGTCATCATGCGGTCACGGTGCCAATTCCTCTTGTGTCGATCGACACGACACAAGATTTAAATTTTTGATGAATATGTAGGATGAATAATTCGTAATCCACCATATATACATGGGGTGAACAACTTGCAATCAACCTAATACAAAATACATCATATAAATATATAAAGGGCGAACGACATATAATCTAACTAGAAATGCACCTCATAGAAGAAAAGGTAGATGACTCACAATCTATGATAAAATTATCTTATATACACTTGTCAAAGCCTATATACATGCAAATAAAAAATAAAAAAAAATCAAAGACCCCTTTAAGTGCGGAGCCCATGCTCAATAAAATAAGTATTTATTTATTTTGGCATAAGATGTCACACAATTCTTTTAG
>JBBPFP010596596.1:0-16395 GCA_037974795.1 Kaempferia galanga | reverse complement strand
ACTCCAACGTTAGAGCTATTTCAACAAACTAGCACCAACTTTAGAGCTAGTTTCAACAAACTAGTACTAAGGTGGATGGTGCTGGTTTGGTGGTGGTTGCATGTAAGATGATACTGATTTGTAGAAACCAACGCCACCCTTTGCATTGATTTCTACAAACCAGCGCCACCTTGCATGTAAAAGAGAGAAGGGAGTTAAATGCAGATGAAAAAAAGATTACAAAAATTAAATTTTAACTACATCAAATCGCCCACATCGAATACAGTCCATCGTCGCTACGATCCATCGTGTGCACGTACATGACACAGCCATCTAGGTGTCTGGATTCAATTTTTATTTTTTTTAATCAACATTTATATAAGATGAATACTATAACTCGTGAGCATCTAAAATTTTTAATTTTGAATAATGTAATATAATGCAAGAGGGAAGTTTAAACCCTAGAGGAAAAATCTTATTGACTTAAATTCATTATAACTCAACCTCTAAACCCTAAAATCATAAACTCTAAATATATATAATATACTCCGTGAGTATCTAAAATTTTTAATTTTAAATATTATAACTCAAGAGAAAAATGTGAATCTTATAAAAAAATTCTTATTGGCTCAAATCTATTATAACCCAATGGTAAAATCTTAAAATCTTAAATTCTAAATACATGTAATATACTTTAAAAAAATAAAAAACATTAAAAAAAAATTACTACCTGAATTCAGATGCATATTCATTCGAGACGCCTAGAGCAATCTCACGGGCGCGTGGCAGTGCAATGATGCTTTCCAAGCACTTTAGAGGTTAAAAATCAACGAGAGCCAGAAATTTACATCGCGTTTTTGATTTACTGGGATTGTTGTGTTGTGAATTGTCACTTGCACTTTTGAATTTAATAGCCGGTGGGAGCACCACTGCCTAATACTGAATGATACTTATTGTCCTTGTTAATCACATCCCTTTAACTCCCCTCCTTTCCATCCCACCCCATTCGGGTTAGTGGTCATGGAATATATGTGGAAATTAATCATCCTAAAATTTTCAAGGAATATATGTGCAAATAGTGCACGGTGATTGTCCTTTTTCGCACTTGTTTATCTAAAATAGTAGTAAATAACAACAAAGAGGATCCCTTCGTGGGCGCTGATACATTCATATTCCCTTCCCATATATTGCTGTCACATCTTGTAGCATCTCTTCTCGGCCAACACAGTAGCAAATTAAAGGAATCTGCTTTTGAAGGAAAATGTCAATGATAAATGGCCAATGGAGATCATATATATTCCTCATATATTCCGCAGGATTTAGTAGCTCGCCTGGGAATAATGACAGCAGATGAGAAGAATCACTTTAATCACAAGTCTACAGGCAGTCATCAGAAAGAATCGAAAGAAGAGTTTAGCTCCCAAAGAAGCATGATCGTTATTCAGAAAGAGCAAGAACGAACAGATCAGGAGGGTATGAAGACAATTTTTATATCTCCATTGCCGCACAAAGCTTTATAATTTAAGGGAAGTAAATTCCACCATAACCTGTTCGTGGTATTCGGAACAAAGTTATACAAATAAACACGGGATCACCTTCATGGCTTTCAGATCATGTACAGATGGTACACTGTAACAATGCACAATATAGGTTAATAGATACGGAAGAAATTTCAACCCAACTGCGGTTAAATGTAAGCCAGAGAACTCCGGTCATTAGCTGATTGGGGTCGACCTCGAGTCGGAGTCGGTGGTCTCTGAATGTTAAGTTCCTACGTATGCCACCATTTCAAAAGAGTTAGTGTCGATCCAAAGGAATTGTTTGCATCAGCAAGATGAAGCATATTACTAAAAAATTGGCCTAGTAAGGGATAATAACAATCGTTTAAATAATGATCGACTTGATAATAAACTGGTGCCTTAACCAATAATTACTAAAGCAGCAGTGTGTTGGTCTCTTCAGATTTTGTTACCACATCACATTAGGTTGGCATTTGGCTTCATAATGAACAGCTAACACAGATCAAGATGGTTGTCCCATTGATAATAGATCTAAGCCAAGTTCACTTAGTTAATGATGCATATTAACATAATACTGGTAGTTTCGACCTGCATCCACGTTTCCTCTAGGACATGCTCAGGAGAAGACTCTGGCGATTGAAGAGGTGGCGGAAGTGGATGAATCAGCTTTGGAACAATAACTAACCCTCTACCAACTACAAGTATCGCCCCAGCATTGTTAGCAGTCCCTGATGCAGGTCATGTATCAGTGGGTAAGACACTTTTATTTGCTAAAATCACAGTAACAAAAAAGTTAGGCGAGGTAATGTTACCACAATAATTAGTTGCTGAAAATAAGGTGATTAGTTGCCCTTGGGCAAATCTTTCAAAGCCATCCATGACACATTCATGAGCTCTTATTATGAGTTGTAACTTGTTTCTTTTGCAAAACTCAGTTACGCGATCAGGCTGCAAGATCAGAAACTTATTCAAATAACATATATGAGAAAGAATCATGGCCAACAGACCAAGCACTCTCTCTTAATTTTCTCAACAGGCAAAAGAACAAGGATGCAAAGACACAGACATACATTAGTGCATATCAGTATGCCTAGATAACAACACAGGATGAGTACATTTAATAACCTTTTGTTGACTGATACTCAAAACGATAAAGGAAAAGCATGGCTAGCTAAAAATCCAGCAAGGGAGACATAACATAGAAGGCCAAAACTGGAAAACCAGAGAAGTTGAAATCCAAAAACACTTCCTAGTTCATTGTAACTGCCTCTGCCAATAAATAAAGATATTCTTCAAGAGTGTATATACGACTCAACATACTCCAATCACCAAGGTATTACACGTTGGAAAATTCCTAATATGAAGTATCCATATGGACAATTTATCATACACACCAATCTATCCAATATATTTACTCCGGATTGGTGGCAAGTGTATCTAAAATCCGTTCAGCAATGAGAAGTATCAAGTATTTCAAAGATAAACATCCGTCCATATACCCCAAATGTGACAAGCCCAGGTCCTCTTGCATTTGGTCTCAAACCCTCTATGCTATCGTTCTCTGTGGGATCAGACCTGCAAGTCATACATCAAGATAAAAGAATGATAACCTCACATGTCACAAAGCATGGCAGGTCATGTATTGCAATTGCACAGGAACTACAAATACCAAAGAAGATCCATTAAGACAATAGATCCAACATCCATGTTAATAGGCCTTTCAAGTTTCTCTATTTGGTCAACAGAATTTATGGACCTCCCAATACCACCATGCATACAGATAATCTTCTTCTCTATGAGAGCTGCAAGTGGAAGGTAGTTGAAAAGTTGATTAAAGCGTGTCCATGCCCATATCCCGTCACTTTCCCCCTGCAAAACTTTCTGCTGAGCAATTTCTCATACATAATCCAGATACAAATACTAATTCGTCTTCATACCATTCTCTCAATGCATTCGAGACGAAAACCAAAAAGGGCATTGATGTCAGCTGCTTCATGGTTTCCTCGTATCAGGTGAATGTTCTCTGGATTCTCTATCTGTATAAAAGATATCTGACTTGCAACACAATATATATAGGGAAAACTGTCATGTAATTGAATGTGACAAAGCTTACTTTCAGAGCAAGTAGAAGAGTTATTGTTTCCAAGCTATGCTGACCCCTGTCCACATAATCCCCCAAAAATAGATAGTCTATGTACCTAAAATGCCAACTCTTTATAATGATAGAAAAGGAGAAATGCCCTGAAAGTGCAGACTAACACTGTACAAAAAACATGCAAGCTATCCATTTACATTGTCAAATTTTTATTCACCATACTATAAGGATAAGTGCAACTAATTCTAGTTCCCAGCTCTAGTATTAATAGCATCAATATGTTTTTCCGAGTATGCTATATGAAACAACCAGTGTAAAGCACATGAAAGGACTTGGAACTCGTAGCATAGTAGAACTGACATTGTCAAGAAACAATAAAGCAACAAGTTCCCAGATGAAATGATGATGATGGCATACCAAAGCAGATTAGCCACCCAAGCCATCCTCAGACAGACTTTCACCTTTTGAAATGTATCTCTAATCAGTAGGTGCACACCAAAATCGGCATGCTGAAATCCTTAGTTTATTCTAACTTTGGTTATCATACTGAGCTGGAACCTCAAATATACCAGAATGAAGAATGCTTGTCTGATACCTAACCCATGGTGGGACAAAAAAAATCTGAAATACAAAACTAGTACAATGTTGGTCTAGAATGCTCTTAAAGACTTTCCTGAGAATGCATGGCCAGGCTTCTAGGATTCCTTTCTGCAGGTTGATATTATCCTGAATCTACTTTATACCACGGAAAGTTAACTATTGTCTAAGATTCTGAATCAGAGAGTTCCATTTTTATATTAAAAAAGACAAAAACTACAAGGCTTATTAAGCCTATCATCCACCAGGGTGGTAGAGGCAGTGACAATGTTGCCATAAAGCCCAGGGTTGGATCCCTATCTTGCACTATTGCCATTGCAATTCCTTAATTACACCAATTTTTTTAAAAGAATTTTTTTAAGAAAAAAAAGCTTATTTCACTAATTTCTGAATCTTACGTTATGTCTCCGGCGGTCGAGGGAGAACCATACTCATCAAATAATCTCATAAGATCACCAAATTGACCATGAAGATCACCAAATACTTTAACTGGGGCTTTTAGTTGCAAAACTGTTGGTTCCTGCCTAAAAATCTGTTCAGCAGCATGGCAAAGTTCACCAACTTCATAGGAATCAAGGAAAAATCTTCTATTAGCAGGAGGCTTCCAATTTCTTGGTCTGAGCAAAAGTGATATAACCTGCAACAGAAGAATATAAAACAATATCATTTATGTTGTAATCTTGAAACATTAGCTAATTGTATGCTTGCCTTTTTATGCAAGCCTTCAGGAGATTTCTGCCTGTTCAAGAACTTTTTTGTTGGATAAGTTTGTTCAATGTTTGTTGGGTACATTCTTCTACTCTCATTCTCAAACTGATCCAGTGAAAGTTGCCTTACAAGCCCTCCTAGGTTGCCGACAGTCTCTTTAGCAACCACCACCTGAAATGCTAGAATAAGGATCACTTCTTTAAAAAAAATGGTAAAATGTAAAGATGAAAGTATACCGCTCGAGGATGAAGCCGTACACCTGGCTCAAGGGAGTCGGGAATATCTGAGAGATCATCTGCACATGGCGTTTCATCAATGATAGGAGACTCTGAATCTCCATCATCTGAGATATTTTCCCTTGCAGCCCGCCAGACGGCGCTCACAGCTTCAGCTTCAGCAGCAGAAGCCTGGGTGAGCATTTCAATTGATTTCTGATCCACACTGATAAAAATAAATATTGTTCAACTCTCAAAAATCTACTTGGTTTCATAAATGCATTAAGTACCATAAAATAATATGAGCATCAAACTAGAAAGCTTCAACCTGGCAGAGGAAGCTGAATCTTGCTTCTTTTTCAATGGTTGTTCAGCAAACTGGGAATCCAAACTGACATTTTGATTAGGTTTGTAATTTACAGAAGGGACACTACCAGAGTTGGACATTGAGGAACTGACTTCAGATTGAAGAGTAGAATTTTCAGCAACCAAAAAATCATCAAGTAGAACGTCTGCAAAAAGGATGTGTTGCAATTTCATAATTTGCAAAGAGAAAAGAACAGACAAAAGAATCAGATGTAAAATAATTAGACAGATGATGTGTAGGATCTAATTAAGTGACAGGATTGTTTAAGTGATGGGATAATAAGTGTAATGTCTTTTGTTTACAGGCTTTGGTAGGTGGTTTTTATCTTTTTTTTTTTTTCTGAAATGCAAAGGTATCTCAGATAATGAACTGGACAAGGTATTGTTTTATGAACTAATCTACTCTGGATCTTCATTCTCTTGCTTGTAACCATCCTTTTCTCCAGCCTCTCACCTCTCTTTTCTCTTCTTCCCTCTCTTTCACATTTCCTCTCTAGTTGTCCTGATGAAACAATTAGTGCAGAACCCACTCTCTGGAGTATTTTAAAGCCTAGCAAACCTTGAGGAGCATTTGGAGGTTAGGGAAACCATGTTGCACGAAGAGAATTTTCCTTAGGAAAATTTTGGTGCCAAAGAATGCTAGAGGTGAGCTTTTCGATTTTTCTCCATAGGTCTTTGGCAGATCGAGTATCGCTTATATATAAAGCTTGGACATCGATATCTCTATTTGTCATTGTGTTTTTCTCTCAATATATAAGAGTTAAATTCGCTCCATGGACATAGGCTTACACCAAATTCTGACAAATTGCTCTTATCTCTCTTTGTGTTTGTGATATTTTATCAAGGAAGGCAAACACTTCATCATGTGCATTTATGATGGGAGAATATTCCTCGTTCTAGAAGTACCAAGTTTGGATCTATTAGTGGTTTGAGGTACAAGGGGTAAAGCAGTCAACACAAGAGACAGAGTATTTGAGGTTGGCAAGGACTTCAACAAGTGTAGAAGACTAGCTATTTAGAAGTTCAATGGAAGTACTAATTTCTCTTATCGAGAATATCAATTCTGTTTACAAGCAAAATATGTGAGGTACTCTAAGAAAAGGAAAAACTATCAAATACCATAAAAGTGATTGGAGATTATCGAGGCAAAGGTAGTCAGTATCATCAAATTATAATAATGTTATTCATATAATTGCTAGCAAGACTACAACATGTGTGTTTTGTGGAAATTAGGAGCATATTACCAAATCGATCCCATGAGCTGGGTTAGATATGGTAGGTAACAACAATATTTAAACAAATCTGAAGGAATCATATGTACTAGTTTATATGTGGTAGTTGACAGGGATATTCAAACAATTTCCAATGCAAGTGTACTAGGTACAGAAAGAGCAATAGTAAGGAAAGTTTCACGGGCAATGATTTTAGCAAGATAAATATAGATCCGGGCTCAAATCATCAAAGGATGTTCACAAGGCATGTAGTCATGCTACAAAGAAAAGCCCAGACAATTGATGCTAAGGATGTTGCTATTGTTGTCTCAAAGGAAAAGAATATGTTGGGACAAGTGTGTTGAGATGGCCGGATACACTACAAGGGGTGAATAGTGATTGTACCTACAAATAAGAATTATAATACTCTTGCTAATATTTTAGCAAGGTCACAAATACAAATTATACAGCAGAAATAAATTCATACAAATTCAAAGCATACCAATCTCACACACAATAATGAAACATGGTTCCTTGTTCATATTCCACAACTTATGACTAGTATGTCACCCCAGTAAGCCACAATCTTTCTCCTTTGTGGTGAACTGCTAGAGGATAAACCTCTTACAACATGACCAATTAAAAAGCACTAAGAAGTGGAAGACCTAAAAACCCAAGGGAGAAGCTCTGATAGAATCTAACCAATCATTATTTTTCGCAAACCTTCAAGCCACCACCTTAGTCCCCTTTTATAGCCTTCAATTTCCTTTATATTTCACTTGTTATTTAGTTGATTTGTCACCAATCAGTCGATTGGATCCATGCTTAACCTGAGCAATTGGAATCCATCACAGTCAATGAGAGCATTGTAGCCCTTGGGTCATCTAGCCATTGCAATATTACTTTGTCAGATCAACTGACCCTAGCTCAATCGACTGCCTAATTGATTCAATCACGAATAGAAACATTTTATTCTATCACGAATCGCTCTATATCGACTCCTTAGTTGACTCGGCTCTCCAGCCGATTAGACTCGATTCTAATAGATTAGAACCTATTAAAATCATTCTAATGATCAAATCTCACCTAAGTTAACGGCTATCCTAGCCCAAGGGTACAAGTCTCTTAACTCTCACATCTCACTACTAGAGTTTACTTTGTAGCTTAATTTTACCACCACGCCTCTCATTTGGTTACTCATCCATTGAATGCACTGAACTAATGTTTAAAATTTTGAATTGTGCCGGAGTTTCGGTATATTACCAGAACTATACGGCTTTAGTATCACCGTGCCAATACAATTTTGGTACTTTTTAAAATATAGAATATTTTAACATTTGATCATTATTTATGTTTATTATTAAGTTAAATTTGAGAGGTTGAATATTGAGTTTAAGTTTTGATATTATCTCGTGAAATGCTTATTAAGTAAAAGTTGATTTAGGTTAATTGAAGTCCATTAAGAAGGTTTAAACTATATCTAATTTAGATCTATTTTGATCAATTTAAAATTAAATTAAATTTATATATAAAATGATTTAGTCTATTAATAGTTTAAACCTATTATTAGTAGTAATAAGAGATTTTGTTTTTCCTCTATTTACCTAAGAGATATTTTTTCTTACTGAAAGAGGAAAAAAATTAATAAAAAAATAAATTAATGGATAAAAGAGAGAGAATTTTAATAGAAAAAGGAAATAGCTATTTAAAATTTTTTTAAAAAAATAACTTCTAAAATTATAATTAAATAATTAAATAATTAAATAATAAAAAATCATGATTGGTACCATGAGTGCCACGACCCCAATAGTGGTCATTCACCTCAGCGGGAGTCGTGGTACCCATTGCGACCGTAAGGCCGTTGCATCGCGATGTTGGTGTCAGTCGACGGATAGAATGGTAAATTTCACAAGTGCCGACGGGCACAACACGAGATTGAAGACACTACACTGCATGTGTCATCGGCCATGCTTCGCATACGTAATACACCTCCATCATTTGTTATTAATGTTGCTATTGATGCTCCTAGTTTTGTGATACTCGATTGTCTCATTTCATCCTTTGCCAATTTGTTTTGACCTCAAGTTGCCAACTTGGCATCACTAAATCATACTCTAAAATTCTCCACCTCAGTGTTTCTCATTCTACAATCCCTAGGTCACCTCATGTAACCTTCTTCAATCTCCACGGACCTCCAAGCTACTAAGCGTATCGCCTTAGTTGCGCCAAGTCATCACAATGCCATGTTGTCCAATCATGAGCTCTATCAAGTCCCTTCACAACTCACACGCATCAAATCATAATGCAAAGTCTAACTTAAATCCTTTGCATAGACATCAAAATCTAAAACTGAACACGAACGCGACCACTTGAGGCACAATTGCACCAATAGAATATACATCTATAATCTAGTATTTTGGTTCGCTTGTGTAATGCACATTTGCGCCAAGAGGAAGTTATTTAATGCATTTTATGCATGTGTCAATAAACCAATAAGTATACAACTCACTCAGAAGGTTGAGTCACATTTGGTGATTCTATTTACCTCAAGAAAGACATGAATTTAATTTCAACGAGTCAATTAGATTCTGATTGCTACCACCATAGGGTAGCTAGTAGAGCCGTCAATTTGGGTTGGTTAGCCTTCCCCGCCAAGAATTTAAATACGTGGTGTTGAAATTTTATCAACCCATTTAAAGGTGGGTCCAGGCGGGCCAACCAGCCTAGGTTTGCGACCTGCACGAGGTCAACCCGCAACGGGGTTGGGTTGGCCCACGGGTTGGGAAAAAATGCAGTCATTGACAACCTTAAAGCATAGTGAACAAATCAAATAATCAGCATAGTGAACAAGAAAACAAGAATGCTAACCTTAAAGCATGTGAAAAGTCATTTGTGGGTTTTCGTCAATGCACTCATTGACAACCATGCCTTCAATTCTCAAACCAAAGAAACATTGACCACTTGACAAGGAAAGGAAGCGTTGGATCGAAATGTGAGCTTTCACGTGATTTCCTTAAAAAACAGTTAGCTTAAGTCCTGGCTGCCACTTCAAAATTTTCAAATTCACTAGAAAATAATGCGATCGTCTCATTTTTGCTGATAGTTGCTAAGTCCGACATTGTAAACATGGACTCATTTTAAGCAAAGCAAAGAATTGAAGAAAGCAAATGGTGCCAAGAGGCAAAGAATTCCTCAAACTTAGAATTTTTAAATTTTTTTTTTTAATGGGCCCATGGGTTCACTCGCCTAACTTGCACCCGCCTTAAGTTGGGTTGGGGATTTCCCAACCCGCCAAGATGATAGGCCGCCCCGCCAAATGGCCAATCCTCCACAGATCGGCCCACCCTACCATGGGTCAATCCATCTAATAGTTCTAGTATTTAGTGCCGTTCTTCTAAGGGTAACTTGTGATGGTCTAATCAACACGATAAGAAAGTAGCAAACAACTATCCTTTGAATGTATCCTAGAACATGTTAGGTAGTTTACCTTGTGTAGAATGCTCATGTGGCAGAGTGCATCTTAGAATATCAGATGAACAAAATAATTGATCTCAATTATCTATGAGACGGGATCTAGAAGATCTCCTTGTGTGGTTGAGTTGCACCATTGATTGATCAATGGCACACAAACTTCCCTGAGTATGAAATGAAATGTAAACAAGGTGGCATCAGCATTTGTAGCAATGGTGTAGGCCAAGTGGAGTAGATTATCTGGTAGGATTAGATGGAGGCACAATGTTTCACCACAGTTATGGATGTTGAAAATTGCCTCAACACTAATCATTGTGTAGCCCATTAGCATAACAGAAGGCCCAAGCATCCACCAACCCTTGTTTAGGATTGTTGATCTGGTTTTTCATAGTAATAGCTCAAAGTTCATTGTAGTTATGAATTTCTCAATACTAGAGCATTTTAGAGCCTAGGAGACACCTTCATGTGCATGTAGAGATTCAGAGAAACTATATTGAGGAGTTCCTGTTAGAGTGTTTTGGTGTTTGAGAAGTGGTAAAGGTGACATTTTTCAACTTTTTCTTCAAATGTATTAAGAGAAGAGTTTAGGAAGGATTACAAGATGTTTTGTTCAAGGTGTGAATATTGATTTGTCTGTTTTGTTATTCTACTAAGACGATGATTTCATCACGCATGAAATTATGACATCTGGCATCACCTATGAAGCTTTGGCATCTAGCATCTCACATACCAATAGGGCTCCGAGCTTATTGGCAAAGGCTAAGGATCAAGCTGAAGGCTCCACATAGGCAGTCAAAGGCATGGCAGACAATCTTAGTGGGAGCTCTGATGGGAAAGACTAATCACCGACACTTGATAGTTGGCTGCAGGGGGATCATTGCAAGAATTATGCAAGCGCTAGTGGCAAAGGTAATGATTTAGCATAAGATTCTTGGAGTCCATCAAGGTCATGGTGGATGATCTCATTCTCAAAGAGAGCTCCAATGTGAGGGAACCAGAAATGTTCAGTTTGGGTGATTGAGAGGAGAAGTTTGTAGAATAGTTGATATCTTGGTCACAAAGTGTTGTTGTTGTGTTAACGAGGACTAACTATGCAAGTTCAGGGATGAGAAGGTTGGCAGTGGCTTGTGTGAGAAAGGTTCAGGATTGAACTCAAGATTGGGATTGAGAGATTAAGATGGATAGATAGACAAAGCTCCGATATCATATAATGGGTCGAGTTGATCCTCTCAGTAGTCTCCTTTACCTATATATACTCTGTCAATATAAGAAATTATACATAGGTCTCCAGTATTATGTGATTATTCCATTTAAGTCTCTAGGTTCATATAGAGGTCACAGTACAAGAAAACATCATTTTAGTTTAGATCAAATTGAGAAACCTCCCATGTGAAATTCCTACAAGAGACATTAGGCTATGACAGTTGAATTAGAAAGGTAGAATGACAGTCTACTAGCAACATAGGTAAAGCACCTCTAACCTTTTTCTCAGTTTTTTTTAATAGCACAAATTGAACTACTAAAAAGAGCAATATCCTTCACAAGCAAAATCTAATATAAATCAAGGTTAGGAACAAATGACAGTAATGAAAAATGATAGCAGAGATCATAGTCATCACAAAGGGAACAACAAAGAAATTTTACATAAAAGAAAAGAAATGTGACCATAGCCTATGTGCTCCAATTAAATAAGACAGACTATTCAACTAACATATTCACTTATAAACCGAGTCATCCATCATTCAGAATAAATGACTCGTTGCACAGCCAATAAATAATTAAAGCCACAAAGGCCATAGATACCAGTTTACCTCCCTTTAGACCACCATAAACATATACTTGAGTCCCAACAGAGGCCATTGCATGCCGACATCTGCGTAGAAGTTCCAAGGAACCATCATTATCAGTTGGTGACTTATGAGTCCGAGTAGATGTGACAATTCCATTTCTGTCCAACCACACCCCAGCAGCAGTGTCCAGAACTGCAAGCAAGAGGTCCAATTCAAGAGTCAGGGAAAAAAACAATTTCCCAGTTATGTTATAAGGTAATCAATTCTTACCAGCAATGGAAGCTTCACCTTCAACATTTCGTCCTCCCTTGAGAGCCCCACCAGTAACATGCAATCGAGTCCCTACAAAAACCTAGAACTTGCATAGTCACTCCAACTGAGAAAGAGTGTCAAAAGTACTTCAAGATGGTAAAAGCATGATGGTACCCAAGTCCTATCAAATGAAAAACCCAAGAAAGGAAGGAGAAATGAAATGATTACATCGAAGGAATTGACCTCAATGCTAGGCTATTTTATTTCCTAAATGATATATGAGGGTGAGGGTTCAGAAGGGTGTTCATTTATGGCATTCAAGAGGCCTTGTCTACACAGAAAATACTAATCATAGAGAAAATAAAGGAAATAACAAATTCTAGAGCAAATAAAGGATGAAGTTAAGTTGCATAACCTAGTCTAAATGAAACAAAAAGGACAGTAACTTAAACTTCATTTATCTTTTTTCTTCCTTTTTTTTAATGTTATGGCTTGCATAAGATTCCATCTTGTTAATGACTATCTGAAATGCAACTTGCGTGAGCAGAGATGGGCATGTCAAGACTTTCTTTGACAAGGGACTGTCTTGCACTAAGATTCCACTAAGTGGAAACAAGCATGTTGAAACTTTCTTTGACAACAGAATGCCATGCAGTGAATCTTCATTGAGTGGAGGCAAGCAACTCAAACATCCTTTGTTGTGTTTCATGCACTGAGTATTCATCAAGTCAAGGTGAGCATGCCAAAACTTCCTTAGGAATAAGAAAGCATCATGAATCAAGTCTTCATCCAATGAGGGTGAGCAAATAAACTTCTTTTGGATTGCATCTTGTATTGAGCTTTGATCAAACGAAGGCAAACATGCTGAGACTTCTATATGGCTAAATGAAGATAAGAAAGCATCTTTCGTGGAATCTTCATATGATGGTGTAAGCACACCAAGACTTCTTTGTGGTCAAGGGAATAATATGTGAGCATCTTAAATCGAGTGTCCATTGAGGAGTGGTGAGCATGCCATTATGCCAATTTCTTTTGAATTGAATGTGAATAAAAAAGTCTTGCGCCAAAGTCTTCATCGAGCGGAGATGGGAACGGCAAAAATTAATTTGAATCAACTGATGGCAACACAACGTATAATGACTTTTCATCAAGACATTGCGGGGACATCAAAACTTTAATTAAAGAGTTTGGACAAAGAAAATCTTGTACAAGATTTAAAATCTCGACCCGTGTCAAGGTTTCGGTCTCATACCGAAAAGATAAGGCTTTGATATCGATTGTGCTGTGCCGATAGAGTTTCAGTACTTTTTAAATATAAATATAAATGTATATTATATTTGATTATTAAAGATGTTTTATATTTTGAGATGTTGAATTAATTAAGCCTCTTTAAATTATTCTCATATTCTTAGGAATTGTTATACTTAAAAATACATTTATTTTTTTAAAATAATCGCGATCGTGAGTCCCTCTGGGGTGACAAGGGCGCCTACAGCCCCTCCGTTGCTGTCGCGGGGGTCACACGACCCCTGCATCGCTATCGCGGAGTTACGTGACCCCTGCGTTGTTGTCGCAGGGGTGGCACCACCCGTCTAGCACGACTGCGGGCGTTGCTATGCCCTACCGGCGTGTCCGCGGGCGTCGTGAAGCCCTTTCGGCGAGACCGCGGGCGTCGCGACACTCTTTCGGTGTGTCTGCGGCCGTCGCGACGCCCTTCCGGCCTGTCCGTGGGCGTTGCGATGCCTTCCACAGGCATCGCGACTCCAAGACCGATGCCGGGTTCGTGTCGGTGTCGGTTGGCAGGCGAAATGGTATGTTTCACTCGTTTCGACCGTCTCGACATGAAATTTCTATCCTTGTATTTACCATCCTCTAACAAGAAACAATACTATTGTCTGTTGAGGATTAGGGCCGGGAGAAGGTCTCCTGTCTAAGACATGAAGAAGCCTTCGAAGCAGCAACCTCTGACAAAGTAGTTTGCTATCAAAGATGTCCGCAGATCAACCTCAATTGCCGAAGGACGAGTAAAGCCCTTTTATGATTGAAGGCGTGGGTCCAGAAAGAAACTGGTGAAGCAACATTTTCTACAGAAGTGGCATGCTGGTGCACGACGTCTACTAAGGACAACGCCAGAACACAAAGAAGAGGCCATCGAAGAAGACAATAACGAAAAAAAACATTGGGAAGACGATGCAGACAACCATGAGGAAGATACAAGGAGAAGGCAGATGCAAATGGTCATTCATCAAAAGACAATATGCAAAGAGGGAGTTTTTTAACCCTAAATTTACCTAACGTGTTTAACCAGGGTAAGTAGAAAAAACACCAATTCTAAGAAGTGGGAATCGCAAATTTCAAACTGAAATGGCCTGATCCAAATTGCATCAGACAAAACACGAAGAGGAAGTTTTTTAACCCTAAATTGATCTCATATTTTTACTTCGAGTAAGTCAAGTTAATCCAATTCTAGGAAATGGGATAATTTTTAAACTGAATCAGTCTAACTTGAATCATAGGCCCAATTTTTGATTGATTCCAATTTGACTATGGGTTTTAAATCAAATTGTCTCTGAATTGAATCAAATCAGACGATTCAAACTGCAAATCATCTGATTATGATAACCATGCTTTGAACTGATAAGTCATGGAATCTTGTGCCGGCTTAGTTAATAATACTAAATCAACATTTATTCACATGATTAGCATAAGAAAAGCCATGTCAGTCCATTTTGCCAAAATCATGATTTTTGCCAACTTAATGTGTTTTATAAAAAGGGTAGTTATGCATTCATGATTTCCCATAGTTTCAACATATATTAACCTCTGGAAAACTTGTTGGATATATTTCGGCACAACTGATACTCTTTAAGAGGTTATTCAATTAGCTCAAAAAAGAGAATAAGTCCTTGTACAAAGCCCGGAGAAATATACAATTCATAGAGCAAATGCTTGCATAAATAGAGAGATATTGACCACATACCTGCTGTGAGGCTCGTCTCAGATTGTAAAAATGAATACTGCAATCAAAAGTTGCAATACCGACCATTGTCCTTGGACCATCCTGTGAAGAAGCAAGCATGCTTAAGAAGTTAATCAACCATCAAACATTATGAGATGACCGATTCGCTTCTAATGGCCCCATGAAAGTTTTGAAAAGCAATTCAGGTAGCAAGTAGTCAGGTATATATATATATATAAAATCTCAATGCTTTTCACACATTTGTGGTCCAAAATTGTATATAGTATGTATAATCTAATCTCAATGCTTTTCACACATTTGTGCTCCAAAATTGTATATATAGTGAGGGCATATATTCACGTATGTTGCAATGATAATTCCTACAATATATGTGACAGTCTTATAAGATTATAATAAGAGTAAGTAGTTGTACGAGACATCGTTAGTTATATATATCGTATCCATTATCACAACAAAGTGTATTAATCTATCAAAAAGTCAACAAGTAACAATAACAAAACAAATCATATTTCATATTGCAATCACGAAATCGTCATCAACAACAACAACAACCACCACCACTACCAATCCTTATCCCATAGGTGGGGTCGGCTATAAAGATCTTTCTACACTATTGGACTCTATCTTCTATTATATCATCAATCTATATTTAAATAAATTATCTTATTTTATTGTTACTAAAAGTCATTTTTAGTCTTCCTCTCTCCAAATTTTTCCTCAATAGATGCAACACTTTCTCTGTAATGCTCTCATTCTTTATTCTGTCCATCCTCATATGTCCACACATCCGCCTTAACATCCTCATCTCTCCAACTTTCATCTTCTGCTCATGTACCTAAGTCATGGTCCAACATTCAGCGTCATATAACATAGTAAGTCTAACTGCCATTTTGTAGAACCTCCCTTTAAGTTTTATAGATACTTTACGATCACATAAAGCACCCGACGCTAACCTCCATTTCAACCATCCTGCTTGTATTCTATATAACTATATAAGACATCTCTCTCAATCCTTCTATCGTTTTGCAAAAATGATCCAAAATACTTAAAATTTTCAATTCAGACAACTCATCATCTCCTAAAACTTTTCACTTCTAGTGTCTCCCACTCTCCCACCAAGATTCTAGTTTTGCATTTACTCTTTCACGTATTTCCTCTAGCAAGACAATATAATCTGCAAACAACATGCACCATGTTATTATATGTTGAGT